>JARPRH010000744.1:271580-283237 GCA_031763665.1 Calameuta haemorrhoidalis
GGGTAAATTTTACATGTTCTCCCCAGAGCCAACGCGATTACCAAAGTGTCCTCGAACCTCGTCAAGCAGAGCTTTCAAACCAGTAAGCTATCTACTTGCAGTTTCACCCGGGGGGATTGAAAGTTCCCCGAGTCCTCCAAGAGCCATAAGAGAAATCTTGAGCTGGAAAAGCTCAAAATTAAAAAAAAATAAAGCTCCAAAAAAACTGTGGAAAAAAATAATTTCGACGAACCATATACTTTCCCCGATCGGTCAGACGAAATCGACGTCGACGTTCATCGATTCTGGGCTCGCGTCATGTCGGCGTCAGGTTCGCATTCGATTGGCGTCCGACCGAAGCGACACAAGTGCCAATCGAAATTGCGGTTTGCACTTGGGAGTGAAACCATTAGGATGAGGATCGGATAGGAGGGCAGACGCAGCGTTGGTAGCTGAGCAGCAGAATCCTTCCTATCGATTCGCACATTGGAAATTAGTTTGAGCTTCCACTCTACATTGTACCGGTGTATATCTATATAGAGAACAAACGCATTAAAACCCAAGCAGATTCTTGACGGGACCATCCTGAACGTAGCTGCTATACATGTTACGCTACATCCCCAACATCCTGATACATCCTCATCCATCCTGATGTGTCTTGACCAGGAGGATGACAGGGTAAAGACAAGATCGGCAAAGTTTGCTCTTGCTCCTCTCGCTGCTTAGGGCAATCAAGTGTTTACGTTGTTCCAAGCGCCTCTACAGCATCCTGGACCAGGGTTCGATATCGGGTCACGGACGTTTAATCGTCTCCTTCGAGTAGCTCTTGCTCTTACGAGTCCGGCACTTACCCTTCGTCAACGGCTACGTTCACGCGGTACTCCGACCGATGTTCTTCCAGCTGCGGATGGCTCGAGTAAGGCAATTTTCACTGAGGCGGATCATCTCTTATCGACGAATGACGTTGATCGATTGATCGAAATTCATAAAGCCGTATTGGGGAAAAAAATGTTCATTGAATTTCACACGTATTAAGCTACTCCAGGCGTAATCAGTAGCTACATGCATACCTGGAACGCAAAGGGCTCTTACGATGATCACAGAGAGGATGATGAGCTCAGGACGTGTACCGTCGTGAAGATGACTCGCGTGGAAGGATACCCGGGTGCACCAAGTCGTTGTTCGCATGATTGCCCGGAATCCATATGAAATCCAGGGCCGGGTTGCCCGGGAGGGAAGAACGCAGAGGATGGGAGGACCAGGGCGTGTATAATTTAAGCCCGTGTATCAATAGCCCATAGGAGGGAGAGAACGCGAGAGTGACTGAGTTTGAGGGCCTAGGGGATGATTTCCCGACGGGGTAGGTGGGGTAGGTAACCAACCACCAGGCAGCGTACCAGGCAAGGCGTATAACCGGACTGGGGTATATATTGATCCCAGACTGGGACTCCAGGGGTGGTTTGGCTAGTTAGGGGTTTTACCTGGAGGGCCACCCTTATACAAATCCTATAAGTGTCTTCGTCGATTTGACCTTCTCTACTAGATCCGTGCACTTCCGGAGGCATCCCCTTGCGAGGTGTCACCCAGGTCGACCCCTTGTACCCGCCAGACCACCTGGTCGCTCTTGATCGCACTTGCCCGCAAGAGGCACAGGACCGATTGAATTACCCGGTCGTCCGCCATATTGGAAGCAGCCAAATTTAATAAAGCTGATTGGTATATTGCCGTCGAGATACTCGCAAGACCTAACCTAACCTCATTGCTGACGCCTTTCTTCGTCCCTTTCCTCGTGGCTGGGTCATTGCTGCCGCCAACCTGATACCAGTCAGGATTTACTAAGACCGGCTTCTCCTGCTCACCTCATAGAAGGGCGGCCTGGGTCGTCTACCAAGTAACCTAAGTAAATGGAATAGCGACAATGGGGAACAGCGTTAGACCTCACAGCGTTAGTCTATGATCGCGCGACCTGGTCTAGAGGCCAGAATTCAAATACCCAACCCACAGCCTTCTAGGAATTTCGGTTTATCCCCAGATTCCTCTAGGTATTTTCCTTGGACAAAATACCAAGATCAACCAAAGCCTGAGGTAGTGCGGTAGAATCTATCAGCAAACTGGACAGGGACCGTCTTTCCTTTCCAGCCAATGGTATTGGTCCACCCAAGCTCCAGGATGCCGTCCAAGTCCAGCCGTTTCTCAAATCGTTCCTGGTCAGTGTACAATGGCTCTGGGTGAACTTGAAAGGGACTCGGATGAGAAAGACTCAATCTGCACCATCTTGAGTTCCGGATGACTATTCGACTGCGGAGTACTGAATATCCTCAAGGCGCAATCTTCATTGGCGTCAATGTCCGAATCCACATCGGAATTGCGAGTCTTCGCATCCCGTCAGCCGGATGATCCGTACCCACCTTCCAGCGACCATCCGCGGGGAATCACAGTGGGACCTTCCGCTCTGAAGTTGCACCCTTACGACTCGACTTCGGTACAGCTGAGTGTGTTCGATAGAGGCACGTACCTGAACCTAGTTGGATTCACGTGTAGATACATATAAGGAAGAGAGAAAGAAATAGAGAAAGTGAAGTCAGGCAAAGAGTCGATACACCCCATGAATACACACGTCAAACCCACAGCCGAGCGATAGACGCGTCATCCCCCTATCAAATCGCGTTCGCATTTACGTTAACTCGACGCGTCGCTCGTTTCGACGCCGAGCGTCGGTCGTTTGTTTTATTTTCGAAAGGCAATTTTACCCAACCGAACCCCCCACTCTTGGCACACGCCCATACTCAGCGCAATAGGTCCTTATGGAGTTCGTTCGTGCAGGATCATCCACAGGTCCCGATGGCTGTGACGTATGTACGTACGTGCGGACGGCAGAGCTATTACAGGCGGCTCGCATGTAAATCAGCCTGCAGGATAAAGTATCGCTGCAGTCAAAAAAGTGGCACGCGTCGAAAACATTCTTGATTGGCTCAAGACTAATAAACAAGCGACCCTCGAAGATGTTATTATTATTTCCTGATAGCAACGGGAGGGACTAGCTGGAATGCGGAGGAGCGTCGGATTTCTACCCCTAATCGTTCGAGGGGTCGAAACGAAATGAAGCTTTGATTTAATCGTTTCGCTGGGAAATGAGAGCGGACTTTAATTTTTTCTTTTTTGTTTGTTCAAAATTCCAGAACACTCGAGCACCAAAGACCACGTGGTTTATGGCCTCGCTCGGAGTTAAAGCGAATGCCCAGGATGGGAAGGTGGAGGATGACGTATTGTAAAGAGGGGCTGTAATACATTTTTCCCTGCGCGGAAGGAGGAGTTAAATAGGGTTGAAAGGAAAAGAGGCTGAGGAGAGGAGGGTTGGTTTGCCGACGCCAGCTTGAAAAGTTACCCAAATGTCGCGACCGCCCGGATCACAAAACCGACTCCCTTTTCCGACACCCCGTGATTTTCATGTGACTCGCATTCCACCCCTATCCATCTCGCGCCCCCCTACTCCCCCCTCCCACATAACTAGCAGCGCAGAAATATATTTTGCCCCCCCTCCCCCAAGACCACTTGCCGCAATCCCAGTAACGTATCGCGTCGTCACACGCCTCCTGTTTCCAGGACCCGGTGCTCGGCACGACCTCATCCAAAAGATGATATTGGCTCTTCACTTGGGCGACGGTTACGAAACCTTTTGAAAAAACAGGGAGAATCCTGGAAAAGCCCTGGGGAACCACGAGAAGCCCTTCAGGACTCTCGAGTATCAGTGAAATCTGCATTTTACTGAAAATACTCTTACGCTGCTGTCCCCTGTCCCCATTTCACATCCCCAGCCGCTCCGCGTGGCTACTCGATCTCAAAGATTCAAGGAGCCCGCAGGGCTCAAGTACGTACGGTGCTCGGGATTGCTTTTCCGGGTGGACATCCTTTTCTCCTGAGCATCCTCCAGGAGTCTGCAAAGCCGGTCCAGCCCCAGCCAAAGCGAGGGTGTGTGAGTGTGGACAGGGGTTGAAGGGGGGCTAAAAGAGAAAATAAAAGAAGGAAGCACCTGCACTCGACGGAATCGACGCACGCACGCACCACATATGCACGTTCGCCTTTCCTCTTAACGTGGTACATGGTGAGGGCGGGGGGGATGATTTCTGGAAGGGACGAATCAGAGTAGAGTAATGGGGGGTAGTTACGCTCGAGTGGTCGCGGGAAGCTTTGATTTATTGGAAATCTCGTAGGCGAGCACGAAAACAATGGAACGAGAAGAAGCAATATCAATTCGAATTCTGAATTCGGCGTAGAGAGAGAAAAAAAATAAAGGGAACGTAGGTCCGGTAGGATTTTCGTTAAAGACGTCGTCACTGTCGGTACGACGAAGTCTGCGCCATTGACGTCCAGGAACACCTATGCGCTGACTAAGGACTGACCAGAAGTTGAGCCAACTGGGTCAGATGCCTCTCATCACAATCAGCCCGACTAATAGACCCCCCAGAATATTAGGATTTCGGATTTCGAGTAATGTATTCCGTTATCGGAGTTTCGCTCGGGCGAGCCGAATGACCACGATTCCTACCCGAGTGGCTGGATTCGATCGTAATAATAGGCTAAGTGCCTGAGCCTGTCTGACCTGCAGCGTATCGAACCAACAGATTTCTATGCAAGTATCAAGAGATCGTTATACTGTAAATTGATATTGGGAGGTCAAAAGGTCAACACGTGGATAACTGGTCAGGTGTCCCATAGAGACTAAAACGTATCAATCGAATGACTATTGAGATTGGCCAATCGGAAACCTCACAGTCGGGAATCACGAATAAGCCCAGGCTTACCAACCGTAAATGGGCTGGGCCACTGTCGTGTCTGGCGACGACAGACACCGACTACTGCGAGACCAGTTCCCGTAAGCTGGGACTATAGCCGCGTTCGGTGCCCAGTATCGTCTCTTGCCTATTCCCGATGCTGCTAGCGTGTTTAGCATCGATAGCAACAAATACTCCGAACTGGGTCGTATCTCCTGTGTAGTTGCATGTGGGGATGGTTGGTATCGATCCTAGGAATCTTATCTATCTGTTATCAGGGAGAGGGGGGTAGGTTACCGAGAAAGATGAAAACTTTCATTCCAGTCGAGTGAACGGCTTGAGTGATCCTTCATCCTAGTGGAAAATTATAGTTGGGTAATACGAGAGTACAAGAGTATGGCTGTACAGGAAAGTCCCTATGAAATATTATTTAACAAGTATCTAGGGACATTTATGGGGGAGGGAGGGGATGGTGTTCCTGGTACCCATAAACCTCGACGACATTAGTTACTTTAGCCTTATCAAAAATGCAAAACCCCATTGTCCTCTTAGACCTTGGGTTCTTGCTGCTTGACTATGTGTGTGTGGGTATAATCGAGAATGAGGGGAAAGAGGGGGGGACCGCCAAGTTTGATCCCCGTGGACCGGCAAACTTTTCAAGAGACCCAGACCCCCCTATGAGAGACCGCCAAGAAGAAGACGCCGACGTCGACGTCGGTGCTGAATGAACGGCTGACTGGCTGTTTGTATGGGCGACTGGGAGATTCCGAGGAGGGAATAACTCAGTGTCTCCGTATTGGGAAAAAAAGGGGGTATCGGAACCCCTGGCATCCTGGAGGTATGAATAAGGCGACGTGGTAGGTCGGCTGGGAGGTTGGAAAATTTCAGAAAAAAAAATAAAAAATAATTTTCTACGAAGACGTAGGCATGCCCTGGGGAATTTTCTATGGCGAGCTTCGAAGCTTCGTATACCTTTAAGGGTCTTCAAGTTTTAAGGTACTTTTTTTTTATCAAGTTTTCGTACTAAAATTTCTTGGGCACTGTCAATCTTTGCAGCTGCAGGGCAGGCGTGTCTAGCCAGTCCAAAAGTAGAGAATAGAGAGATAAAGAGAGAGAGATAAAGAAAGAGAGAGAGAGGCGAGAGTTAAAACTAAAAAGCATCGAGAAGCTGAGTGAAAAGTTTTTCACGCGATTCAAAGATTACTGGAAGCCATAAACGAAGAAAGAAGCCAACAAATAGCAAAGGAAAAAGTCGATAAAAAGTCGAAGCAAGGAACGAAGTCGAGAAATCAAAAGACTTAGAATTACACAGCGTACAAGGTACGAGAAGAGAAAAAATAAAATCCAAAGAGCCTAAGTGTCATTATAAAAGTTTGAAATTCAAAGGATCAAGAATAGAATAATGGTATATGGTAAAAAAGTGTTCGAGTAAGACATTTGACCACGTGTTCAAAAGGTTGGATGACACGGGCTGCATTGCCGGTTCAAAGGTCAATGTTTTGGTGGTAAAGACTAATAAACGAGACAAACTCAAAGTTTTTCCCAGCCTCGCTAGATCCTACATACATACATACATGTATACACACATACGTACAGTAGTACGAAAACAGAGCCGAAAGAGCCAAAAAAGCAGAAACAAGAGAAAGAAGAAGGACAAGAAGAATCAACCACGTGAATGTTTTACAGTTACTTTAAAACTCAGCAGCTCCCATCCCTGCCGCGCGCGACGAAGCCTCGAGTGGGAAAATCTAATTTCGCAGGACCTAAATAATCTAATAGTCGCGTCCCAGCCAGCCAGCCAGCCAGCCAGCCAGCCAGCCATCCAGCCAGTCCCCATCTGAACCCACGGTGCCTCATCCCCTGGTAATTTCTCTCTGCCAATCAAAAGAGTTGCTCAGCAAATTTGCCTAGGACATTCGCACGGGTCGCCGTGCAAAGTGATGAGGGTAGTAAAAGTAGAGAAGAAAAAAAAATCAATAAAAAAAATGAACGGAGCAACCGATACGTGGTAGGAAGTGATGTAAAGGCAATTTAAAAGGCGTGAGCTCTTAAGAGAGAAACGTAGATGGGAAGAGAGAAAGAGAGAGGGTAGTGCGAAGAAAGTGAAAGAGAGACAGAGAAACAAGAACAGCTTCGAATGGAAGCAGAGAGTCGAGACTCGAAGGGAGTTATGAGCTGGTATTTATCCCAGCTTAACCCATCCTAACCCCACTGACCTAGCACAACGTTGAAGCCTGGAAAATGGGATCCGGGCAACTCCTCATCCGGCATACAGGTCGTTACAGTGCCTGAAACTCCGAGAACTAACTGTTCGTATAAATTCGTTGGGATTCGAGGGCGTTCGAGCGTGAAAGAGATATGGTCCAAAACTGATCTCCACAGTTTGGTACAAAGGGTGGTAGCCGGTGTCAGCGAGTGCGGTCCAGCGGTCGAACAGTCGGACGATCCGAATGTCAAAGAAAGAAAAGTCGGTCTTGCGTCGGGTAGAAGTCCGTACTTTTTTTCCACACGGGTTCCGTACTTGGTTCCACGAAGGACGTACTTTGTTCCAGATTTCTGAAACACATCTTCACACGTCGTCCGTGTGTGCGACTTTGCGCCGTGGATCGAGTTCAAAAGCTCGTCGTTCGAAATACGGGATAATATATGTATTTTAAAAAAAAAAGTAGTGAACCGAGCCAAAGAACGTTGGGAGACCAGAGTCGATTTTTTTTTTCAAAAAAAAAAATGCAATCGTGACGATGGGTTTATTAACGAGGTAAAATCTGTGTTGGAGTGCAACATGTAAATAACGTTGGCTTTGTAGTACGAGTCGACTCGGGAGGATGGAAGACACGGAAAGGATGAAAGGGATGAAAAGGATAGAACGGATAGAAAGGATAACGCGGCTTGACGAGGAGGATCGATATCCCGGGAAATCCGAGAATGGAATTACCTGTCCCGCTTGGCTGCCTTGCTGCTTTAACTGCTTTACTGCTGTGCTCTGCCTGGTGCTTTAGTGCTTTCGCTTGCTTTTCCTACCTTTAGTTCCTTTTCGGTTTCCTTCAAGAAATCTTTACTTCGTACGTTGTTTGCGACAATTGTTACGAAGACGTCCGACCGTTTTGTCTTTTCATTGGTCGAATTTGAGAAAACGATTCACTTTTTTTTTTATCACTTTGAAACAGCCCCCCAGGCCGAATCCCATGAAATTAGCTCCTCCGTTTACTGCATCACGGGGATTCCCCCTCGGTCGATTATCCTCTTTGGGAATTACCAAGATTCTGGAAGTCTTTCCGCTTTTCTACGGAAGCGAACGGGAGCCGTAGAAAAGACGCGGGATATTCAAATCCTCGTAACGATAACATCGTTTCCAGCGATCGTGGACGTGGGACGAAAAGAAAAAAGAAATAACGAAGGAAGAGTGAAGGCTAAAAAAAGAGAAAGAGAGACCAAGAGAAGTGGAAGTCTTTCGGAAAAGCGTCACTGGATACCGGATTGGGGCTCGAGAAAAGGGGTACTTTAAATCCCCGTGGCTTTAAATCCAGAGGGTAGATAAAACAGGAGCCTCTCTCGTACTCCTGTCTACCTACTTCCCTCCAGTCTTGGACCACCCTTCCATCTACCCCCCTCCCCAGTCTTCTTTCTATATGAAAGTAAAGAAAAGGAAAAAAACCACCCCAAGACATTAACCCTGTGTACTTTTTTGCCGGCGGCTTCCTTCGAGAAGCTTCCGTGTCTCGCATAATCGTAACGTAACCATAACTAACCCCCTCCCTCCCCGTCCACCAGGATCACCCTCCCTCCCCTACCGCCCCCCCCCCTCCGGCAGGATAACGCGACTCCTTTTTATCGACAAACTCTCAATGGACGTGGCACCAGGCAAACGACTTTTCCCTAATTACCAAAAGAGCCCCTCCGATCTCCTGGACCAGGTCATCTCCCAGAACGTCCCGAGCGTCCCGGACTAATTACCCCAGCGACTGAACGAGGACGATTTTGGGACAGCAATTTGAAGAAATGACCGCAAACACACCCGAGACCAGAGAACGTTTGTTTTTCACGTAAAACACTATCCTTGGATAAATAGAGCATCGTAGGAAGAAATCGACAGTAGCAGCCATCGACGTCGACGTCGCTTACGACGCCGTGGACTCGCTGGCGCCTTGAGACAATTATTTTTGATGGATGACGGAAACGTATATCAGCTACGTTTCCTCCTAGAACGAACCTTATACCAAAATTATGGCAAGAAGTCAGAGTGCCTACCGATGCTGGAGCCTTGCGACTTGGTTCCTTAGATGCCTGTTAGATGCCTTGTTTCTTCGGTTCGCTGGTTTCCCCTCCCCTCCCCTCCCCTCGTCACCCTCCACCTGGCCACCCGACTGCCTACCAAAGAGAAGGTTCCAATTTCAAACGTCTTGCAAAACAAATGGGCCTTCTCTTCCGCTGCTACCAGTTTCTGTCTCTCTCTCTCCCCTACTTTCTCAGGATGCAGGGAGACCCATTCCTCCCCTCCTTTTCTACCCGCCAGCCTCCCCTCTCCTGGCTCCGGGCGTGTGCGTACACCAGGTGGAAGTATTGCTCGAGTTTAGCACTTCGGGAACGATGAATTATTCATTTCATTCCGCGGGATTGCGGGCATGCAAATTCGACGGTGACCCGCCGACGAAATTATCTCGAGGAGAGCAGCCGTCGCTTGGAGGCACTCTCGCGGGATTTCCACCTCCTTCGCGAAATACTTTTATCGTTCTCTTTACTTACGTTCTTATCGCTCTTTTCATTTTACTTTCGTCAACCACCACTCGGGCTCCACGTCTACGACAATGCCCACGAAGAACGCTACTCGTGGTACCAACTCTCGGCGAGCACAGTTTCCAGGTCTGCCATTCGTACAAAATTTCATCACTTGATGTCTGCCTAACAAGGGCTGTCAGTGTCTCCTGTTACCTGCGGAAGAAACATCCGCACCGATCAAGTCGTCTAATGCAGCTTCGCCACTTTGACAAAAAATATGGACCGCGGAGCGTGTCAAATTCCCAGAGGGATTTTTTTTGTCAGCTCCAGGGAGTTGAGGGGGGTTGCTTATGACGTATTTCGGATGTCTATTAATCTTTCGCTACCGCAAGGGCTGTGTTAGGAAAAAAATGGGAAGGAGAGAAACACCGTGTACGGTGTTACGAATGTGGTCGACGGGGTGGCTGACAATTATTATAAAAAATGGTGCTTGTTATTTATTTTTCCCCCAATTTTCGGCGGCTAACAGGCAGTCGCGCCAGGGGCCGGTAAACGATAGCGTAGACGCTTGTAACGCGTTAGCGTATCGCGCGACGCGTACTTTGAAAAATGAGCTTAAACGTAAAGAGCGAGCAGAGCGACTGTCACTCTTTGAGTTATCGTCGAGGAGTGACGTTCGAACTCCGAATAAGCCAGAATCCGTGAGACGTCTGTGGACGATTCACGATAAAACCGATTTCCAGCGTTATTTTAAATTTTCAAAAAGAACCAAAGCGTCGCGACGCAAACTGTCATCGGAAATTTTCAAGACTTAAGGGGTGACACTTACCTTTGCAGTCCATCTATACGGTACGTAGGTAAATTATCCAGAGCATTTTCACGAATTTCCAATTCCGTTGATCGCGACACAACGTAAGCGTTCGAGTCTTTAGTCGTACGCGACGTAATCTGGAAATGCGCCTTTAAGCGTTCGAAACTAGTATCGGATCCAGGAACCGGCTCAACCCGTCGCGAAACGAGGAAAGCGTAAAACAAAGCCTCTGGCGACAAATAGACGTAAACTGTATAGTATAGGTATAGCCAGGAAATCCGAATTACCCATAGAGTTTACACTGCGTCTAGAAACGGCACTCCGTATAGTTTATATGTAACTACAGTGTCGAAGCGGCGCAGAGAGCCCGTCGCTACAGAGAATCCAAGTCGGCTACGGATCTTCGAGTCTGTGTTTATTTGTACAAACACTGTAGACGGCGTGAGTCTCAATAGATGTACAGGTAACGCGCAGTGTCTGTATCTCGGTGAATTCTGTTTCAGTTTGAGTCGACGAAGGCGGATTCAAGTTTCGAAGCTCAAGCAGAAACTCGGACGACTAGCAGAAACTCGAACCAGGCTGCGGTCACATATTATAGTTAGCAAAGTGGCTCACAGAGGGCAGCGCCGCCGCTCGAAGATTACCGGCTATGGAAATTTCCATGGAAATTAAACAAGGCCCTGTCAGTGTTGCCGGTACGTGCAATTATACCGCCTCGTCTAGCGAGACTTGCGTCTTTTCGTCAGTGCATCGAGTTCGTGTTATCTTCTACATATATATGTTGATAACGGTTAACGTCTGCGTCGCGACGACCTCTGACACGCGTTAGAAATTCGAAACTCTATGCCGTTTAATTTGTGCTGTATTTTTCTATTACTTTTTTTTTCTCCTCTCCGTTATTCTTTTTACGCGTCGTTCCATTTCCCGGATAGAGTCAGCTTGGTAAAATGGCTGACATTTCCGAGCAGATAGAGAAACAGTCGTTACGCGCTTATACGAGGGAGGGATGGATAAATATAATTGCACAAGAGTGAAGTTGGCCGAGAGTCCCTAGGCACTGCCATACTCCAGGATATCCTGAAACCCAACCTGAAACTATTCTCGAACCATCCCGAAAGCATCGCCGCGGCCCGGGTGCCGCACGAGCCAGAGAACCTGCAGTGCGTCGATGCATGCAAATGACCCTAAAAGGAAACTATAGAGGCGATAGCGCTTATCCGCAAGCATCGCTGGAAATTCAGCGTGGCGCTGCAATTTCCAGTGGAATTAGATAGTGCGCGAGCAGCAAGGGAGGTAGACGGAGAGTATATCATTGGAAAGCAATAACAATTGGTCGAACCGGAGGCGGAAACGGACGTGACGTCAACAAGCACGCAATT
>JARPRH010000744.1:292440-305434 GCA_031763665.1 Calameuta haemorrhoidalis
TCTACGCTAACTAGCCAACTCGCGCGAAGATAACTTTGAATTATCCAGCGATTAAGGGAAGCTTAGGGGGTTCCCGGCTAGGTCCGTTATTCCTCCATTTATACCCTGTCTCAACCCCTTCCCTCCTGTCGCCCGCCCCCCATTCATCAATCCCTACGGCAGTCGTCCTCGGGTCTCCCCGCTTGGTTCGGTTTCCGTCTAAAACCGGTTCCACGCGCATGCGCGCGAGACGCCCGGAAACCCAAGGATTGGCAAAGCCAGGCAGCCTGAATTTATGCGGAAAATCCTCGGAATTCGGTCCTGTGCGCCGAGCAAACGGCGGATTGCGTCGTTCAGATTTAAAAACGATCCTTTATCCCTGCAGACATAGAGAGCGGCGGGTACGACGTATATTCCAACAGCCTGGCATCCCCTCCAGGACCAGTCCCCCAGGAATTCCCATTCTTCCAGGGAGGATGACGTAAAGTGTCCTCGGCCGTCGGACGTTCTTGAATTCCCCTTCAGCCCCCCGACCGACCCCTCCGGGTCCCACCGGATACGCAGCGAAGAGCTCAAACGGAGTCTAAATTGATTTCGCCCAAGAACCTGTCCTCATCGTCAACGCCTTTACACCGGATGCCGGAGAGGCCATACTGGCGACGAAGACAAAACGTGTGATACTGGCATAAGTCTGGGTGAGAGAGTGAGAGAGAGAGGAGAGACGAAAATGAGACGCTGAGTCAAAGTCCCGAAGAGTCGTCAGGACTAATGGCGCCGAAAGGTCTTTATCGGTCCGCGTTGGTCCGCGACGATTGGCACTTTTATGCGAGTTCCCCTTGACACCTCCCCTGCCCCCCCAATCATCCCCCTGCCCAGGCTATAACGCGCGTATAACCACCCTCCGTGCGTAACGCGTTCGCTATGGCTTTCGTGCCACTTTTTTTTTTTTTTTATTACACAACTTTACTCATAAACCGGAAAACGAGCGTTCCCTTTTCGACTCGATATTTATTACGCTTTTATATATTTAAAAAAAAAAAGCGTCGCGACGCTCTTATCCGGCCTAAAATCCAAAGCGTCCCCTGGGATCGCCATGAATTTTCGACGGATTCATATATAGACCCTCCCCTCGCCAACGGTTAACAAAATATCTCACCGGAGGATAAAAGGGAGGGAGATCGAAGAAAAATTCAAGAATCGAAATTCTCCATTTCTCGTCCCCTCAAGTTGGCAACGACGCAAAAGGTCGTAGCGTCTCCATGTGATTATACAAGCACGTGCGTAGTGAAAGAAGAATACGTCACGAAATTCAAGTTACGATATACCTGCCACCTAATTGGACGTTCTCGCAGTCTGTCCCTCCCCCTCCCCTCCTGCTTGCTTAAAGAGACAAGAGGATATCTGGCAACCCTGGAACCGACGATAAGGGTTTAACGTGACAAAGAAGCCAGGGAGAACGAGTGACGCGTGCCAATGCGCCCGGATCGTGACGAAAAGGTGAAAGTAATGAAAATTCGTACATGCAAATCGTCCTTTCGGGTCACGAATAGCGAGTGACGCTAAGACCAATTGAAAGCTCTTAAAATTTATGCTCGATTCTAATTGCGCCGACAAGGCAAGTCGGTTTGGCATCGCGCGTTTCCGTAAGCCGATTTGCATGCGTAAATCACGAGCGCCGCTAAAGAGAGAGAGAGAGAGAGAAAGAAGAAAAGCCGCTAGGATTGAAAGAGACGCGAGATACACCCAATTCCGTTTCACGTAAAACGACAAAACGAAATCTCGAGGAACAGGATACTCGGAGCCTCTTTGCGAATCATTTAGAAAATATCCTTTCCTTCTGCCCCGTCCACAACCCCGTTATTTACATCGTCTCGCCGAGAAAGGCAGACCGGGCGGTCACGCTTCGCGTAAGAGACGGCAGCCGAGAATGAACCTACCGGAAACTTTGGCCTCTTCCAAGCTGATTGAAAGGAAAGGGAGCCACGCTCGGTCTTGGAGGCTCTCCTTCTCTCTCTCACGGGAGTGCGAGAGAGAGGGAGAAAGCAAAAAGACAATCGAGGAGAATCGAACGAGAAAGAAAGATAAGCAAAGGGGAACGTTTCGACATTGTGAAATACTTATACCGCCCCTAAGGCTATACCTGTATGTATATATATATACACATACATACATACATATATACGAAGAGAGAAACCGTAACCGAGCAACTTGATAATGGAGATTAGAGAACTTCCGGTTCACAGTATACATGCATATGTGGATATATACCATCTCTTCCGTATCCACCATCTATATATCTCTCTCTCTCTCTCTCTCTCTCTCTGTCCCGAAGCCAAGGTATGGTAACGATGCCAAAAGGGGGCGTACACCTAACGCGTGTAACACACGCGTATAATAGAGACTATCAGGGTGCCTCAACGTACATACACCTGCATGTACACAGAGTAGCGTACATAAATCTATGCAAAAACATGGATCGAGTATGTCAACTAGAGAATACCGTAAATACGTGGATGATGCATATGAAGTTCGAGTTTACGTTCGAGAAGCTACGAATGTAGGGATGGGTCACCCACCACCCCCGAGACTCCAGGAATGTTGTAGGCGAATGGTCAGAACGGCATTTTCGAAAATTTAGTCCGATCCTAGATGCGGTGCAAAGTTCGTAGGTGAATTCTCCTGTTACGGGAGACATCGTGGAATCGTGGTAAAGGGGTGCCAATTTACCCCGAGCACATTAAACCGATATGGGAACTGCGGAAAGAGGAGCGAGAGAGAGGGGTCGAGTGGGGGGTCGAAGCAGGTGGATATAGTTTCGCGTAGGTGTTAGCCTAGTTAGAGTTGGAGAACCGGGTTCGAGAATACACCCTCTGGGTACCTTCCGGCTGGTTTTCGTCCCTCGACCTCATCCTGACCCACGTCGCGTCAGTCCGACTGGCGCAAAGTGCAGATAACGCGAATGCACTGCATATCGAATGTCCAGATCGACTTTAAACTATCGACAAGTTTAACCCCTTAGTCCCATCGGTATAAGATGCACGATGTATTCGTGAACTTGTATGTAAAATACTTTGAAATTTCGTAACGATTTTATGCGGTGCTGATTGGTCGACGCTTTCGTCATTCGACGCGTCTGATTTGCCGCTTGGCCTGAGAGTTCACGGCGTGCAGTCAATTATAGGAAATGCAGTTACTTTGGTCATGCGAAGATATAAAATTATATATATATATATATTTGTACTGCTAGTATGTACAAGTATACCGGTACATCCGATACTAGCGATAGCTGTAGCAGTTAATAGTAATGCTTAGCATAGCTATACTAGTATCGGTATCGGTACCGATAGTAGCCGAAGTATCAGTGTTACAGTAGAAACGTGAGTAGCGCTGAGTGAAAGGGACGGAGAATCGACGTCGGGAAATCCGGACTCCTGGTGGATGACGTATCTGATAATGTGTGTATCGTATACGTATGTAGGAGGGTAGCGCCTCCTGGCTATAGAAAGGGTCACATCCGCGATTCAACCTAGAGGAGAGAAAGAGAGAGTAGATTGGCTGGCTTAGGTCGGAAATTCGAAAGAGGACTGTACCAGAGGGATAGAGAGAGAGTTTATATATATATATATATATATATATATATATATATATGTACACGAGACAGTCGCTTAAGGAATTTATCGCTGGAACTAATATCTCGAGTTACGAGCTCACCGGATTCCTAGTAGCCACCATAGCTACCGACTTTTCCGTCCCAGCCGGAAGTCCTCGGTCCTCCCCAGCCAACCGGAAAGGCTCGAGAAAAACTCCGAATCGTCCTAGTTCACCTCGTTCACTCGGTACGTCCTACTACCGTATATTCTGTATACCGACTACCCACCCACCCACCCACCAGTGTCCCTACTAGCCGAGGTTCACAGCGCGTATTAACCTACAGTCACCACTACCAGAGTTCCTGTGCCTTCAGTTTTCTTCTTGGTCCAAAGAAAAAAAATAGAGGGTCAAATAGAGACAAGCAAGCGGATCAAGAGAGAAACTTGAAAAGATGATTTTATCCAAAACTACATAAGTCATTGCACAATATATTTATACGATGAACTTTCGACGTCCCATTGAATCAACGAATCAGCCCATGTCGATGCGCTCGAGCAAGATCAGCAGGGCCGTCGACGTCTCCAGCCTCTTGGCAACCGGTGAACAAGCACCCAGGGTGGTCCATTCGACGAACGACTGAATTCCGGTTAACGAACGATATTCGACAGTGAGTGATGCTGCGAATGAACGAGTACCTAGCACAGGATGAGATGAGGGGGGAGGTGGGTGGTGAAAGAGGAGTACGAAGCAGATCAAAATGGTCCAGATGGAATTGATCCACATAGACCTGGACTTCTGGATGAATCGTCTCATCACTGAATTGAAACGTAATGAGCATCAGCCGCGAAACCCGTTTTAAATTTAAAGGGTGCTTTTCCGAGGATGCGTATATTCAGGCGTCGACGTCCCACGTCATAGGGGAAAGGGTTGAAGTTGAACGTCATCAACGACGCTACCATAAATACAGAGTGGCGACGGTCATCAACAATTCATCGCTATTATTACGGGCGTCCCTAACGGGCTGCAGCAAGGGGGTAGAGAGGGGGGGAGGGGTTTACATACCCGGTGGACCCTCCTGACCCTACGCGCACCCCGCCCACTCCCACTTTCGCTCGATCGTAGCGCCTAGTCGGTCACGGGACGACGCGACCCTCTAATCTGCATCCCTAACTAAACACAGTTTGCCCTCGACTAGTCGCCGGCGTCAACAGCGTCGCTTCTGCCCCCTTGAGCCTCGTGTCCTCGCGGCAACCACCGAATTAACCGAGCGTCAATTATGAATCGGACGGTTATTGCTGTCGCGTCAACAACTCTACATGTATACATAAATATATATCCACACTCCCTGCTAGAACAGTGTATGCGGCTTAACATAAAGCACGTTCACCAGGTCCTAGAATATCCTAACGTGTACATAGAATATATGTGTATATGTATATATATATATGGACGTAAAAGGGATGAGGGTGCCGGTGCGTCTCCATCAAGCCCTAATTAGACACACGAAATATATGTTTTGTAAGTAAACAACGTAAACGTGAAAATCCCCATTATGATTTGTCGTGAGAAAATAATGCGCAGTGGAAATGGGGGTGGGTCTGAAAGTACAAGGGTGATAGAATAAATGGGTAGGGGACACAGGGGATTGGGTTTAGGGTAGTTTTCAATGGGAGTGAGAAGGGGGGAAAAACTCGATTCGCTTCGAGGCGCGTATAAAGGGTTGTTCGCAATAACACTAATTTCTCGGAAGGACATAGCGCCAGTAAATCTTGGGGCTTTTGACGCCTTTTCAAATAGGCGACACTGGCTGACTGTACGAACTGGGGGGGCCGACAGGTCATGCTGGCCGATTCGCTGGCACTTCGAGTGCCTTTAAAATTGGGAGCTACTTTTGTTCCTATATATTCCACTCGACTCGCGGATCCGTTCGATATGAAAAATAATGGTTCGGAACTGGGCCGACTTTTTTTTTTTTCTCGAAATAATGAGCCAGTAAAGTTACGCGGTGGGGCAGTAAGCAGGGTGGGAACAATGGTGCGAGAGGGGTGGCTGTGCTAAATAACTGGAAAATATCGAAGCACGACTCTTTGTTCGGAGATGACTAATACCGGTGATCAATATTTAAAAAGCTAAGTTTCTGCCATCCACGTGGCACAGACGTCAACTGGCAATTGGCTGTGCCCTCAATACCTTTGAACCCCCCACAGCCACTTGTACCCCGAATTCCGAGTCCAAAACACGACCAGAAAATTTGATCGGAGGTCGTCACGTAAAAAAATACGAAATCACAAAAAACACGTAGGATCCCAAAAATGCCCAATTTCACCCTCTCCTTCCAACAAGTTACCCCCAAGTTGGGTTCATCCCTTTCGCAAACTTCTGTCCGACCCCACCCTAACCGCGCGAACCCTCTTCCGGCAGCTTTCCTAACGATCTACTAACCTCCGAGTAACCTGCTGCCAGCATTCCAGGGAAGCTCTTCATGAAGGGACTCTTAAAGGAAAAAAAAGCTCAGTGCCCGTTTCCACAGTCAAGCTCTATCTGAGAGTCCCAAACGTTAAACGACATGCTCCTTGTAGCTTCGTCCTCGACCGGGTACCCGCTGCTAGTGTTGCCCAGACTCAGGGCACCGCGACGCCCGAACCACTGAATGTCAGGAGGCGTCGATAAAAGTTTTAATTGCTCGCGCCCGAGTGCGACTTCATCGAGGGCGATTTGTCTCCTGGTTTCGTCCTGACGCCTTTTCATGACGCTACTGTCTCCCGGCTCCCCTCGCCCCCCACTTACACACAGGAACTCCAGTCAGACCCAGTCAGACCCCCCCGACTTTCCTCTGGCGTCGCTTCCGACTTCGTTACCCGTAGGACTTCTCTCGCAACACTTACCGACTGTGCATAATAAATTCTTGAAAAGAACTGTACGTACGATATATGTACATAAGTCAGCCTGCTTATTCAGCCTTGCAGACTCGACTCACTCGCTACACTCGACATTGTGACGACCCGAGACCCAAAGGGCGTTGCAGAACTTTTAAAGAAAATATTAAGTGGGACTGGAACGATGGATTCTGGGAAGTTGAGTTATCGCAGCGCTTTGCATAATTTATCCATCCACTGGCTAATACGCATTCGAGACGTGTATACGTATAGGTAAGATACAGGCTGCCTGCTCTGATCTTATTTCCTTGCTTCGGATCTCGCGTTGAGTCTCCTCTTCGAGTCAGTTAGAGCGAGAGAGACGAAGGACAGCCTTTGAAGATTTTACTGCTGAGATAACCCGAAGAGGGGGAGAGGCCTTGTTACTCGTTTACAAAGATGCGAATTTTCTCTGGCATATTGATCTTAGGCCAGATCCACACGAGCCGATCCAGACTCCATTCGCTCTTCGTGAACTTTTTTATTTCTTCTCTTTGGCAAATTTCTTTTTTTTTTCCTCGTGAAACGAAAGAAAACGATAAACCAGTGCAATCGTGTGAGATAAGTTCGCGAGGTTGGTAGTGCCGAAGAGGCTGAATATTAAATTTAAAAAAGTTCAAGGTCAAACTTAAAGGGGGAGAATGTCGATAAAACCTAACCTATATTCAGGTATCTGCCGAAGAGGTGCATTCTGGGTACTACGACGTCGTAACGCGACTACCGCGCCAAGGAAGACGGAGAGAGTCAAGAAGTAGAAGAAGGAGAGAGAACGAGAAAAGGAATAGCAAAAGAGGAAGAGTTAGTTCTTACGCGAGCCACCTGGCCGGAAACGGACGTTTCAACGCGCCGGAATTGGGTAGCAGGAGTCGCCGAAGAGCGAGAAAGTCAGGGATAGTGAAAAGCTATCGGATTTCTATAGGATTTTCAAGGAATCTTAACAAACCACCCCCCACCCAAGAATTTTTCACAGCGGTTGGAAGCAATCAAGCTCCCCCTCCACCGCACTCTTGACAAATCCCAAGAAGACGGCGGCGCCTCGATCGCAGGACCCAGCCATACTCTCGACGGGACGCAAAAGTGCGCCATTTAATTTAACGACTCGTTTACGATCGCGTCCCGAACGAAACAATCAGCGTAAGACTCGCATCCGAAATGAGTCCCCACGGTGCTTACCAGCATTTACGTCGAGATAAGCTTCAATTTAAATTCCTAGATAATTCCTACAGCATCCCCTCTGTACATTCGATGCCACTCCAAGTACCAGCCTGACTCGTACCAAACCCACCCTGAAGCGTCTACCGGAACAATAGGTATGGGAATACGACTCCAGAGATAGTGGAAATGGCCGGGTAGTTCCGTCAGACATATTACCGGATCAAATGGTAAAGTACTATTTTTAAAAAAACATTATTTGAATCCATCCCTTTGAAAAGGTCGAAGGTCATCTTCGCGGATACAATTTTTCCTCCGTTGAAGCGTAATTCGTCGGGGGAGGGGAAGTAGTACATTTCAGCGCCACGTCCATCTGGATCATGACACTCGATGTTACGGAGGGTCGAAACGAGAGGTAGAAAAAAAATATAAAAAAAAAGAGCAAAAGGGGTTGGTTTGTCCAAGAGACTTCGGGCTACGCGCAATATTAACTTGGAGGCGAACGTCCAACCTTTGATAGATCACGTGATCTGTCACGTGACCCTTGTGCACTCACCCCTCCTTGAATTTGAACTCGCGAGAGGCAATAACTATCGGGGAAGCAGTGGCGGGTAGGGAAGACAAGGGGGATTCCCCGGGGTATTTGGCAGGAGGGCCAAAAAATATGGCAGACGCAGCACTCGAGTATTTCCTTCCTAGCTGTGCTATAGGTAAAACGTTCGTAGCGCGATTTGAATAATTTTACGGGAAATTACCGAGTGACACTGGTTGCTTCCGTAAGGGCAAAGACAGAGATAGGGATAGAGGGTGAAGAAGGAAGAAAGAGATGCGCAGATACACAGCTCCAAACGTACAAGGGGTCGCAGAGGCAAGTGGTTATGCGAAATGACTTTCACCCCGTCTCGGCGCGGGTGTCGCCGTGATAAAATTTAAAAAAAATATCGAGACCAAGTAAGAAGACAAAGGGAGTACCGCGTAAGTGGAAATACAGAAGAAGAAGAATAAGAAGAAAAAAAGTTTATAAAGGGCTGACAAAGGAGAATTCTAAAGCTCCGGAATGATCCTATACAGAGAGCTATGAAAAGAAAGAGGCACCGAAGCATTGCATCCGTCTCCAGGCATCTGTTACCGACCGAGAGTGGTATGGACGGTATGCGAACGGAGTGCCGAAGGGCGCAAGCCGAGTGGCTGGCATTTATTAAATCAACAAACTCCCGAAGGACTGATAAGGAGAAACGTACGGTAGGGTAGGGAGGGTTTCAGGAATCCCAGAAACTAAGGAGCTACCGACCGAGTGTAGAGGTTTTTTTTTCTTTCTAAGAAACCTTATGTTTATGGAAAAATGTTTTTTTCCACGATTTTCTTGGTCGTTGCCAGTTCAAGATAATAAGTAGTGCTAGTATGCTCTGTGTCTCTTTTCGTCGAGGAAAACAAACCTCTTGAGTCTCCTAAGTCATAACATGCCCCCCTCCGGCCCGACGCCGGCCCCCCCTTTTTATACCTGGCCCAGACCCAGCGGCAACTTCGCGACAGCGTATTCAGGCTATTCTCTCCGCTTCTTTCTATTCTCTGTAGTCCGTCTGTTCGCGGCTCTACGGTTTATCCGTGAAAAGTGGTAAGTGAATAAAGCCGTGAGCAGTCATACCAAAAGCAGAGTACCAACCTAGAGTCGCCAATGATGAAATTTACCTGGATTTCATATAAAATTCCGTGGGCTTACGTTGCAGGACCGTTGCTTCTAATTAACCGTCGGAGTCCAATAAACAGAGGCCTAAGGGCATGCAGGGCACACTCCATTATAATAAAGAGACGAGCTGGTCCAGAAAGGATGAAGGATGCTGAATACCCGTGTGTATGTACCTCTCGAGTACCACCTACCTCGCGTCTCGTCCTTCCTTTCTCCGGGGAGTAAAGGACCCTCGAGAAAGAAAAAGACAAATTTCAAAGTCGAGGAACGAGAGAGAGAGAGAAAGATACGAAGTAGCGAAGAAATCACGTTTTCAGTTTTCTCCTGATCTTCTCTCCTTCTCTCTCTCTCTCTCAGTCTCGATCCCCGGTTCTCTCCCTCTACTTGGTTAAGATAATAAAAAAGGGAAAATACCGCAGACGCCGACTGCCCGCCTAGTCCCCCCCTTTCCCGTCGTAAAGATGGCGGCCACGGAAAAGCCACGGCACTCAGCCTAGTCAAATATACGCAGACCAAACTAAAAATTGCTTCAACTTTTCTTGGAGCTTCGCCGATACCAAATGGATGGAGGGCGAATCGACCCTGTCCATGTCCATCCATCCGGCTCTGTGCGTTCAGCCATTCGGCTCTTTCAGAAACGAAACCGAGAGCAAAAGAAAAGCCGTGCGAGGCGACTCGCCCGTGAGCAGCCACGGTTTGCCCCGAGCTAAAAATACTCCTCCCCCCGTTTCCTTTTTCTTCCCTTTGCTATCTCCTCTGCGGCTCCACTCCCCCGCGACCCCTCCCCGACCCTCCGGCACTCGTAGCTTCCTCCCGGCGACGACTGCCAACGCTACGTGTGCCCTCTCCTGTGTCCCCGGTGAGCCCTGCGCGCCACTCACCGGCCCTCTGCTGCTTTTCGACGTGCGACGCCTAAGTAAAAAATAACAAGAACTTTGTTCGTGACGCCCAGCGACGACTGCGCTCCGGGTGTCTCGGACGAGGAATAATTAGTGGTTGGCCCTTGGTCGGTTGGCAAAAGCGAAAAAGACTCCTGCCGAGTTTTCATTATTATTTTTATTATTATTCCTTCTTTCCTGCCGTCATACCGGAACGGATCAACGAACGATACCAACATCGCGACAATAAACGTCCACGATTATACCTACAATATATCTATACGTAAGACCCTTCCAATGACCAATGGACTTTGGCATTGAATTTCCCTTATTTACTTCCTGCTCAAGACCCATTGCCCAAGCGTTACGTAAGTCTCAATTTTACCGTAAACCAAGACCAAGGCTACAGAAACAAAAAGCTAAAGGACAATAGTAAACGGTGCGATTCGTAAAGAACAATGGCGTCGAACGGGGGAGTCAGGCTAGACAGACTGGAATATCATGAGTGGAACGCCGACACTTAGGGACGCCCCGATGTGTACCAAGAAGACGAGGCTCTGCTGATTCACGCGAGTCCCGACCCAACGTGTCCACAGCACCTATCTATCTATATGCCCTGGCAGACCTCCACCCAGCATCTCCTTGTCCAAACATGTCTACGGCGTCCCGACGCCGACGGAGAAAAAAAGCTTTTCCATGCTAAGGCAAGATAGGACGTCGTGAGGTCGACGTGATAGGAATGACGCTAAGCACATAACGACCATCCACCTCCTAAGCAGCGTCATCGCGCGTAGAAGAATTTCTGGATTTCGGGTAAAAAAGATAAAAAGTTGTATAGACTCTTAAGCACGATAAACGTCGTACGAATGGATACCAGATGTCCCAGTCCTGTCCTGGATGGATGAGGTCGAAGTCGGGTAGAACGAGGTGTTGAAAGAGCCGATGGATCCATATGAGGACGATGTGGGGGTAGGCGAGGGGTAGGGAGGATCGTCTGCGATTTTAAAATGCCACCCGCAACCCCTGTACCACCCACCCACTATGGCTTGGATTCCATTAGCCAGCTCCGTTAACAATCGAACGTGTTCGCTGGACCATAGAGAGGGAGAGAGAAAGAGAGAGATAGAGAGAGAGGGAGAAATGCCCGAAAGCTTTCGAGATCCTGCGGAATGCAGCCCGGACTAACACGGCGTAAAGGATTTTCGATTACGTTTTGTCACTGCGTTCCCTTCGGTTTAGTTTCGAGCCCTTTCCATCTTTTGAATCCCGGCCCACCCACCACCCGGTCTCCTATCCACCGCGTATACCATCTACACTGCGTGCTTTACGTCGCCCATGTAGTCCCGGCCGGTAGTCGATTCTCCAAACAGCCTCCGAATAGACCTGGACCAGGTCGGAAAATCCCAACGCCGTTCCAGCAGCTTCATAGCAGTTTGCTTCCGTTGTAAAATCGAATGAGTAAATCGAGCGAGAGTCGAGGCTCTTGTGAACCGAACGCATCCTCGTGGTAGGCTTTAAACCTTGAGAATTGAAGTTCCACGTCACGGCAAAGTACCACTCTGGATTCTGCTTGAGATTCTTAGGTATAAAGAGGCCTCAAAGCGGAATTGAATTTCGGGAGGGACCCATTCTAATTCGAATTTGATCTTTTCAGACCGCCTAAACGCTTGCGAGAGTATATACGTTGGCGTGTATAAGCGTTCCCGACGCTTCCTCCCCTATAAGATTTATGCTCAGGTTTAGACACGTTGTACTGGAACTTTTCAGCTACTTTTCGTTCCACGTGTAAAATCACTGGACTGTACAGGAGTCGCTGAAATACTTGAGGGGCTTTACGTATTTTTCCAAGCACAAAGAGAGTCAAAGAATAACGTTTCTGTACTGTGAGGATATTAAGGCTACGTGTAATTAGTATTTATCGACTCACCGATAAGCTTGCCGAATTGCGCAGGAGGTCTCCATTCTGGATAATGCCTTGGAAATCTTGCTCTAGACCAGTACGTCCTCAAGGTGACTTTGTAGAGGGCTAGCTTGTCCTGCTTCTCTTGTTTCTCCTGCTTCTCCTGAAGCGACGCGCCGCATTGCGCTTCCACCAGGAGTAGGTGAGCCCCGATCAGGAGCCACCACCAGAGCCACGTGCCGCCGCCAAACATCTGTCGAGACAGTCGAGTGTAACTCGTGAGAAAAAGAGTCGTCGTTACGCGCGCGAGCTACTTCCTTGTAGCTCTCGTAGCGCATTGACGTTAGGGCTTGTATACATAGATTCTACCGACGCGCGTTCGGCGGCTACGAGGAGTCGAGGAAAATCAAAGAAAAGCAAATGGAATTCCAGACCAGCGTGACTTAACGAGCTGTGAGAGAAGCTTCTTCAAAGTGCCAGGAGGCAGCGCTGTTACTGGCTTTTAGTTTCCGGGTACGTGAAGGGCAAATGGATGAGGAGCAGGGAAACAAGAGGGACGGAGGAGGTAATCTGGAAAAATGACCAATAAACTTATTTTGGGTAGAATCGAAAAAACTGTAAATCGTAGATGATGATTTTTCCGTAGGAAAATTGTTTGAAAAGCGCGGCAATATTTTGAATTTTAAAAGGGAGGATCATCCTTGCTAAGTGAATTCAGTGTAGTTCTCATGTATTCTCCACCAGGTTCGCTTCGATCGTTTCGCGTCCTAGAGCGAAGCTAGAAAATGGCGTCGGATCACAGCGTGCATCGTCCCGTGTTTACATATGCAGATATACGCGATGCCGTTCAAAATGTAAATCACATTCAAATTGTCCCGATCGCTGCTAACGG
>JARPRH010000744.1:394303-407277 GCA_031763665.1 Calameuta haemorrhoidalis
AAATACACGTGAAACCGGCAGCGAGAAAAACAGGTGAACGCGTGAGCGGTTCTATCCCCACCATATTACTATACTACTACCAGTACTACTACACCGGTACTGCCATACCGGTACTACTACTCTTGCTGTCAGTATTAACTGACATTGATGTTATTTCGTGGCTCCCGAGTACACAAGGTGCGACGAAATTCTTTGCGTTGCGTAGAAGCCACGTTCTTCTAGAATACTACGCCACGTGCTCCCTGACGTACCATCTAGTAAATTCTTCTTGGGAAAGTGATTGGTTTATCTATCGGTCCACTTTCTTTTTGGGTCCTCTCCAGTGAATCTGTATCGTGTGAATTTTCGACGTCGTAGGAGGATATCGAGATGTCGTAAGACAGTGGGGTAGGACGATATCGTGACAGCAGTGAATGACGCAATGTACTGATATACGTGGGCGAATACCCAAGTGGACGACTCGAAGAAAGAAAAAGAAACTATATATTTTTCCCGGCAAACATTTCTCGCCATTCTTGGCATTAGGAAGAAAAAGTGGGCGCTCTGCAAAGATGGCGATTCCCTGAGGATCTTACCTGGAGGAAAGATCACTGGGAGTCTCGTGGATTTCGTGTGAAGTGTTGAAGTGTCTCTTAGGGGTGGCTGTGTAATCATCGAGGGATGGATCGAAATGAGGGAGTCGGTGGAGGTGCCGGTACTGGTGGTGGTGCATTGGGATCACCCTCTAATCCAGGATCGCCCTTGACCTCCTCGACTCACGCTCTTCATCACAATTCGTCGAGCGTTATTGACAACCAGGTATCTGGAATAATAAAATCGTAATGTTACGTAAACAAAGGAAATTTCTTTAACAGATTTCTCTGGGTCTGTTACGAATAAACAATTTATACGTATTTCCGTTAGACTGTTGTGCTTCGCTGCATTCGGTAGGCAGGAACGCTTAGCGGCCACGAAGAAAGTCCATTTGTCGTAGCCTGCGGCGACTTTCGAGTTACTTTTTCCTAGAATAGTCAGCATAGCGGCATAAGAGTCTAGAATGCACACAGAACGTTAAAGACCCGCCGTGTGCATAGGCATATACGTACCGTGACACTAACCAAGTAACCACCAGGATGCAGACCGAATGCCAACGGTTTGAGTCACGTCCACATTCTTTCGACGTTGGCCGCAGCCGAACTCTCTTATGGCTTTGCTCGGACGAGGAAACACTTAAAAATTACCTGACTCGAGATTCCAATACAGTCAGAACCTTCGCCACTCGTTTTATAATTACACACGAGGACCATAAAATACTCCCTCCTTCCGTCTTTTCTTCTAACTTACTACATCTAGTCCCTTCTTTGCTGGAAAACTTCAAACGGCCGTTTACCTGAGTTTATTCGTGAACGACGGTAGCGACATTAAATACTGTGGGAGGTGGCGGAAGCTTGAGTTCAACTTGCACAACCGTCGATTACGTTACGTATCGATGGAGATACTTTTTATCCATTTTAATCGTAAACATTAATGGCTGAGAGAGGAGAGGGAGAAAATAAGAAAACATATGGATACGACTATGTATACATATGGTAATTTCACGTAAAGATCAGAAAGTGCGGATTGATTTTTTTTCTCTTTCATCGCCATTCCTTTTTCGCATTCGACGCTCCATAGAAATTGTTCTAGAAGGTTCGATACTTCCGAGTCGTCAAGTTTCACTTTAATTGCGTGTAAACTTTACGCACCAACGGACGGACCCAACGTCACCGGCGATTAATGAAATGTTGACTTTTTTATCAGTTCGTTCAATTTTTGTAGCGTTTTTCGTACAGTCATTTTATATTTTCTGCATAATCAACAGACGCGTCCTTCTCGAGCACGGTACCGATATGTTACACCGCCTCGTCAGTTCACGGTGGATCGATGACGTTTCTATAATTCAACATGAGGATCACGTAGCGCGTGACACCGCGTGTACCTGGGAGTGTTTTACAAGCACGCGATTCCGAGTAACAAATGCAATAGTGTTCCTTACTGGCTTTCACAATATCGAGAACGTTTCACTGGAAGTCTTTATACATATATTCACTACGGGTCGTATGTGTTCCTGGTCCTCTGAGTATATCGAACTCTGATTATTGTATTTACGACATTACGTGTAGCAACGCGTATCGAGCTGTTATTAGAATTTACCGGAAACACGCAACTCGAACTACCAAATTTCATATCCCGATCGAACCCCACATATGTATATTTATACGGAGTGGTACTTAATATACTCATCGCTTGTTTTTTCTCTTTTGAATAATTCAGTCGTACGATATTCCGTCCACGAGTTCGACTTGTTTTCTGGCAGGTCGAACACTATAAAATTTCCAATAAGCCACAAATGCTTTTGCATAAAATTCACACGTAAAAAGTATCTACGTATATAATTTTGCACTGATACGTATGCTATTATTCTTCTTGATCACATATGTAGAGTTATGCTAAACCATATGTATGGCTTCATTGTTTTCAAACTGTCAAAAAAATCACTTCACCTCGTGAACTGACTATGGGTGCGTCGGAAAGTCGGTTGTGCTGTTGTCGACAGTCAAATTGCCGCGAGGAATGATACGTGTGGTAAACAAGAAGTAGAACTGCGAAGTTTACGAACTATATTACTATGTTTCCTGCAGCTGGTTATGAATTCAATTTCTATTCCACGAGTCTCTATCTTACCGATGCATCCACGCGAGCTCCGTCGGTAAAGCAGAACATTCTCCATAGAGTTCGTAGGACTGTGATCTATGCGTCATTGGGTAGTACCGTAGAAATCTGTGGTAACGTTCTTCCTCTAGACTATACCGACACGCATTATGGTTTCCTTACTTTCCGTAGTCTGTGGCGTCCCTTTATTTCAGTCTCGTATTACGTTCTCAGCGTCAGTAAATATTTTTTTTGTAACACAGCAGACTCCATTAAGAAATTCTTCTGCAGGCTGTTCACTCCGTTCAACCAGTTCAGCTTACTCGAGGGATTTGCACGTTGAACGTGTGTCAAGTGTTCGGAGCTCATCGCTCAGGAATAATTGCTAATCCATTTACAGGCTCGTCCAAGCGCACAGGACAGTAGAAATAAAGTCCTGACGATTCTATTTCTAGTACTGGCTTTGACCACGGCAATTTTCTGAGGTGCTGCAAGTTCATCCGCTCATTCATCCGTCATGGTGGGACACAGTGTGGTGATTGTAGAGACTCGCTAGAAAAAAGTTGACTGCTTCGTTAGCCGGCGAAGACGACATTATCCAACTGTACACAAAAGCAACTGACTCGTGTGCAATAACAACGTACACATAGATGCTCAGGATCGGATCCAATTATCCGTCGAAGCCAAGGGGTCGTAACTATCATGGTGGGACGAGCCCGAGGCACTTGATCGACCTCACCATGTCCTTGCCTTGTCCCCCTTCTCTTCGCCTCGTCCTGCCCCACCGATCAGGCTTGATCCTGCCTGATCGTGTCTGGTCGCGCCTCCCAGCCACTCACTTCGACTTGGCTCACTTTTGAGAACCTACTTTGCCTTTCTACGTCACCTACAATTATCATGCAGGTGAACAGACCATAATACACTTGCGGTCTACTATCCATACTTCAGTCCGGGTTCCTGTTCGCTTTCCGTGCCGAGTCCTGCCTACTGCCACGTGGCCTCTGAGGATGATCTGGAATTTTGAAGCATCTGGCTTTGATCCTGGCACGCGACACGCACTCTTCTCCAGCCAAATATTTTCTGTTCTAGGATCGACCTGGGTCTTACTTTGTAGGTGATTCGTCCCAGTGAGAACTTTGATCTTGGTCCTGCCACCTCAGTTAAAGGGCTTCCTGGAGCTGTGAGGGTAGCTCTTGCTCCCGTGGTACTTGGAGATAGAAATAGAACGACAGCTAGAGATAGTTTGGAGCAATGCGGGGCTGTGCAATCCTCTCGTGGATTGCTGGAAAGATACTTGACGAGGTCTTAGGATATCTCAAGGGTTATTTATATACCGGCAGCCGCATCTCTGCACTAGGATGCCGGGCAGAACTGTGTAAGCGGCTACATCCGTCCTCGTCAACGAATTGAATCGACATAGCGGAAGATTTGTAAAATTTCGACGAATCAAGGAATCTCTCGAGTCTCATATTTCATGTGGGAACTGCGCGTGATCGCGTCATGCGTCTGCGTGGGACTTTTGGTATTCACCTGTTCGTTTCCTTTGCTTCTGTAACTGAAATGCGAATCGAGCGTTGCGAGTCCTTATACATATGAACACGTTCGCGAGGCGCATTCCAGAAACCGCTCCTAGTGAGCGATAACGATGACAAATAAGGCCGCTGAAAAAAAAAAATAAAAAAAGAGAGAGAGAGAATTGACAAGTACAGCTGTCGAGTTAATAAACAGCAAGTAAACGGGATTTCCGATGTTTGAGCTGCCTGATTGCCGAGTCGAACGTCTCTTCGTTAACGAGGTACCTGATGGCGTCGCGAACAGGAGGCGTCGTGTTACAAAAAAGCGTGACTGAAAATGTCAACAAACTTCTCTGGCTTTGCCCTCGATTATTATTTCTTTATTTATTTCCTTCCCGCTTCTCGGGCCACCGATGTCAAAGGAATTCCTCCAAAAATACACATACGAGATATTCAACTGAATCCTGTAAATTTAACTTCTGCCCGTGTTTATTCTATACGTAATTTACTAAATCGGAGTCTTTCAAATTTTTAAAGGAGCTTTGCTTCGATATACGTAAAGAATGCACTATCAACCGAGTAAGTAGCCCATGAAGTATATCCCATAAAATTAACGACTATATCAGTAATGTTTTTACTCGGAGACAATTTCACCGCATTTTACTTTACGCGTATAATAATTGTAAACGGCCAATTTACATTTTCTCATTTTAATCTCACAAAGGAGAAGTCGCCTTGCGTCTGGCAGGTGAGAGTCAGCAGTCAGAACAACAGACCAGGCAGTTTCGTACCAGTCCTGTTTTTGCACAGTTCCACAAGTTGTTTTGCAGCAGAACCAAACGATTGGCGGATTCGCATCGGGTATACCCTGAAATAAGAAGTAGCTTTAGATTCTTCTTTTTTGTCATTTCATTGTTAAAGATCAAACGCGAAGCCACCGTGATTCCTTTTTGAATCCCATACACCTTGCATTCGATCTGCTGAACTACGTAATTCTCTCAGATTATATATGTATATCCGACCCTAACCTGTACGAAAACGTAAAAGCTGTACGACGTCGTTCGATCCTACTCAAATCTCTCGTGGGCCGTACCGATACCAACTGAAAATAAATACCACCATAAACCTCCATAGGCAGCCATGTATAACCTCAAAGTTATTAAGTCGTTTCGTGTCGCCCAGACTTTTAATTCGATACACGACGTCGACGCAGAGAAGTCGTGACGGCTGCCCCGGGCCAAAACCTCTCCTGATCCTCGTGTCCTCACATTCCACTTCGAGAATGCTTTGGCGGCTTCAGACGCAGTACGAGCACAAGTGTGCGCCATTCGTAAGTTAAAGCAGCAGCCACACCTGAATGACCTGCTGACTCTGTACGCATTGACATGCACTGACCTCTTTGAATTATTTCTTTCATCATTATCAGTCGTCACGAGCAGATACCTGTTGGATGTCACAATTAGTTCATACGTCAAACTTCGTCCTCAGACGATTAAAATGTCAATAAAGTTAATATAGAAATAAAATAATAGGTATACTTTCTTTTACGTGTGCTACTGTCGATTGGTACACGTACCGATTGCACGTTACATAACCTGACTGCAAATTCTTTAAAATGTCTCACCTCCTGGTGAACGATTACGTAGTCGGCTGGAAACCCATCGTCAGTCACGGATGTTTACACTTTGGTCAAAACTTTTAGTATGCTGAAGAGTAGATACATGCATAAAATTCTTGTGTACGTATGATTCTCGTTCATATGTAGATATATATTCAGGTAAGGAACGCAAACGCGTGGGTGTGTCATGGATACGTGTACTCGTTCGCTTGCGTCTTCGTGATTTACGCACATGCGTATGAGAGATCGCTGGAGACTTTGGACACTCTGTAGCCCATCGGTTTTCTTTGCAATGTTGCGTATTTTTTTTCCGAGAGCTTACATACCCGTACAGTGCATTTCATTCCTCGAGGGAAGGCAATTGGGACGCCATCTTTGAGGACTGGCGCAACAAACTCGAAAGTTTAGGTTAGTGACACATACAGAGCGTTTTATATCGTGTAGAAACACGTCGTAAATCAGAATGTAATTATTGGTTCCATAGTGCACCATTCTGGCTGTCCTCTCTAAATCATTGTTGTGCGAGCTCTGCGTTACGCATCGTAGCTTTCCCGCTGCTCGTAAAACACACTGTTCTCCCACAATTGCATTTCGCGTTGTTCATATCGATAAAAGTGAGTTTCCATTGGCGCGAACCGAGAAGAACGCGTTCGTATTTTGAATTCCCTAACGAAATTCCAGGCTAGGTACTCGTGCGCAACTCTTCTGCGCAGGCTGGATTTCATACGCGAGCGCCGCTCTCTTGTGCATCCGTAAAGTTCAGGGGAAGGTACACACGCAGTGTTAGGTTATATTACAGCTCGTTATGCATAATACGTTATCCCGTTTTCCATCGACCGGTGTATGTACAGTGTCTCTTGCGAAATATCAAAGTAGAAGGAAGCGAGTGCAGTGCCGTTTATATCGAGAGGAACGCTGTTAGTTTCTCGGGCAGAATCGCACGCGCATTGACAACCTGTGAGAACGCGCTACCCACGATGAGACGAGAGAGCATTATTCGCGAAGGAGATAGAAGGAGAGAGATAGGAATAGTGACTGTAGCGGAGAGAGCGGGAAAGCGAAGCCTCGCTTTCCGATTTATGATGCCGATCGTGAGGTCGACTCACCCGGGACACGATCCTCCTCCGTCTTCGTCTGGTTTTGTATTAGCGATTGGACGGCGGCCATTTTCTATCCGGGACGACTCTATCAAAGTGTCTCCAGACGCTGTGAATTGCTTGTTTAATGGATGCTGACACGCCCGCATCGTTTACAGGGGTGAGTCGAGAAATATGGGGGCGCCCTTAACCATACCGGAAGTAAGTTATGGCTTCTAATACCTTTGTTGACCTCGAATCCCCTTATGAGATCACATACGAGTATTAACCCTGCCTTAACCTGCAAATTATCCATTGATCGACTCTTACTGTACATATTTTGTTTGCAAGTACAGTCTGCTGTCGTACAGTACGTTCACCCAGATTACTTCGTTGTTCCGTGTGTAAACGCGACCGAGTGATTCACCCGAGAAGAAATCCGGAGAGATGCGACTGATTAATCGTGCGTGTTCTCTCTCCCAGTACTTATCTGTAGACCTGGCCGTAACCCACGTATCACAGGCACGTTGGCTGCAAGTAAGACAGCGTTCGCGTTACGCGTTCTGACTCTCGAGCAGGTTTGCTTGACGATGTCGAAAGCCGCAATGGGGTTACTTTACTACCTACTCATCACCTACTACCTCTAGAGATCAACCCAGTCTCTTCTGTAATTGAGAAAAACGGTGAAATTCAAATATTCCATAACTTACTCTCTCGTGCAGCATCTTCCATCGGTAAGTCCATATAGACCGTGTAGCTGTATATACGTGAATCCTCCAACTGTTCACCCTACTTTCATATCTCATATTTTTTTTTATCGTTAATTACCAGTAATTCATCAAGCTGCACCTTTGTGCATCGCACGTGCAGCGCATCTGCGTAGGTCGGAATGCGTGAGTTGCATATGACCAGAACCAGACTTCAGGCAGACAGACAGACTCAAGGACTATTTTCCTTAACCTCTCGAATGCTTGTCATTTTTTTTTTTCTTCTCGACAACCCCATGTGCTCCCACGGATTTTTTACGTGTAAACACTAAGAGAAGTTATATCTTCAACATGTACAAGTCTCGAGTCTCGGGAGGCGTCCGCCGATCCCTTTTAGAGTCTCCTTAACGTGTGACGATAATTCAAGGATATATGCACTTTTATGTCTGTATTATGTGTATGCATTTATACAAGCGCGAGGGTATGAATTCTCCCACCAACGAGCAGGTCAGTTGGTTTCTGGGATCCCGACTCGCGGGACGAATGGCCGCAGTTGGTCATGAGCCGTCGAAGCGAACGGTCATGCCGGAGCGCGCGGATATCTCGTGAGCACGTGTACTCTCTTGGCTAGATATTTTCATTTTGTGAACGCATATAAATAATCAGTAAGAAATTAAAGTTTTTATCAGTTGAAAACTGACGAATGTGCGCGCGGGTGTATAAGTTATTTTGAAAAATCGTACACGTCTGTAGTGTCTTTTTGAAAAATTTTCCAACAGTGACATACATATATGTATTCAGTGACTAAACAACAGTCCTCATTTGGCAACGGTTCAGAATCAGTGTTGTGTACCTTAAGAAGTATTGATGTTAATATCTACGGAAATTACGTCATAATAATCTTACGCAATACAGATGTACACGGAGTTCGTTCGATCGTGAATCGTGGTTGATGTTATATACGGAATTTCAGTCCGTAGAATATTCCTTGTTCGACTATCGTTAAAGGTATTAATAACTGAAAGTTTCCACGGGACCTAAACAAGCATAGACAAGTTCAAAGCGGTTACGTTAGATAAAGCCAGGTAGAGCCACTGCGTACAGTCAAGTCTTTGTGTCTGGTCGATTTTACTTCTGTGTTCTTGCGGAAGCCTGGAATGTACGTCTCAATTGCCTAGCTCGTCGTAATAGAACTGTGCTTAATGACCGATTAATAGGATCTCTGATTACCTGGGCTACCTGGGGAATGCGATCATCGTTTTGACCTTAGGCCAGAACGCGTGCTGTTAGCCAACCGTCGTTTTCCCACCGTTTGAAAACCGTCGTTAGGCTATACGAATCCGACTCGCTTCGCTCTGAAGACGCGAAGTCAACTGCTTATCGGTTAATCTTATTCGACTCGGCAACTTCATTGCGGTCACCAGCCAACATATCCCATCTGCTGTGTTTACCTACTACACTTATACCGTGAGTCGGAATCTTATACGTGAATGCAGGTGATGTCACGACCCGGCCGTCAATTTCGTGACACCTCGGTATCCACGATGATGTCATATATACGTATATCCGTCTTGATGAAAGTTTTTTTACATTTTTATTGTGGCCGTTTGCAGAATGGAAGATCAGCTAATGGGATTGAAATGGGATGCCCAGAATGGGAACAGTGCAGTGTGGGTGGTTATGGAGTCATCGATTGGAATGTTTCTTATCTATCTGGGACGCGATTAATTAATAACATCTACCTCTGTGGAATATTGTGATTCTTATTATTATACCTGAATATACCGATACGCGGATACTCTCTATGGATACCAGACAGGGTGGTCCCCGTCCTTCGGATATCTCTAGTGCCCACTCTTGACCGGATTCTGTGTGGTGATGTCAGTAGAGTCTCGTACACTCTACTACCAGTACGAACGGAGAATGCGAGTATAACATCCGGTACGAGACCACAAATGGCGGAGGGTCGGAAGCTCGGTCTCCTGGACTATGCGTTTAGAAAATTTACGAGCCTCTTTCAGGGGGGGGATATGGACGACGCCTTGGAATTCTTAATTCCATAAAATCCTGTAGTCTCTCACGGGGTTCTATGGGATCCATAAAGTATAGACAGGCTATAGATGGAACGTGGACTGGGTATCGGAAAGGGACTAGGATGGAACCGCAAAATAATCGTTTAACGGGTCTCCGTAATTAGTGGCTAGTAAAGCACTCGGGAGGAATGAGATCGTTGTAAAGTTTCATATTTTCCTATGCCGTTGCGTGAGCCATTTCAGTTTTTCTACGTCCCTGCACAGTCCGTGGGAATAGTGTCTATCGCGATTTCAGAGTATCTTACCGTGGTCAGAGTCTTTTTTAAGTGTTTAATATTTTTCATGATAATTTGGGGGAAAGTTGCTCCATCTGTTCCTAGAGAGTTTGGCTATCCAATGTTAATTTGTGCTTTTTATTTTCTTTTCTTGTCTTTCTCCTACCGTCTACGTAGCCTCTCGTACAGTTTCCTCGGTCGGTCTCTGTTCGAAATGTCTTCACAGACGGGCGGGTCTGTGTTGGAATTTGTTGTTGCACGCGAACCCCTTTAATTGACTGGAGGTTAAATAAATTGAACCCTCGTTGCGCCAATGAAACGCGGGGCGGCCTCAGTTAATAACGAGGACCTCGAAACGCCTGGACGGCGCCATTTTATGAAAGACTTTGACTTCGGGAATTATATTCGTTAAGGTCTATTATCTATCAGCTGTCAGGATCATTAAGAGTTGGATTTTTTTTCCTGAAATAAAAATTTTCACTTCCGGTCGTACAGTTGCAACTCCTTTTTTTTTTTTACCTTTACAATGTTACAAAGTGTCTTCCTCGAGACAATGCCAGTCTGTCTGTGGAGCCGTGTGGAGAATTCGTTCCAAGAAGTGGTAGAGGAAAGAATCGTGATAAGAAATGTCTTCCAGGATTCGGCACGATAAGGGAAGGTTTTCATGAATCGACCAGGGACACAGAAAAAAAAAATATGGCTGACAGTACCAAGTGATAAGTGTCCTTGACGCTTTTCGATTTTTCTCAATTTATCGTATTTTCAGAATTTGACTGATTTCCGGTTTACTCGATTACACTTCTAGCTTCGTCATTCCTCGGATATAACCTATGACGGCTCTCTTGACGCTTATACACGGTGTAAGTGTTTTCTAATGAGAGTGTCTGAAATCTTTATTTGCCTGAGCGTGAGAGAGTGGGACATAAGTGAGACAAAGAAAACAGACGCTAATTCAAGTGTGATACGTCCACAAGAAGCAGACGTTCAAAGATCCTTTTGAACGAGTCTCTCGACTTCTTGTCATGCGAATCGACAACAATGAAGTGGCCCAAAAGGAGTACCTGGTAAGAGAACAATTAAAAAAAAGAGTCCCTGACTGCTAATTAAACTTAACGTTAATTATACGGAGTATACAAAACGCTTAGTATATTCGACGTAACAATGAGTACTTAGAAAAATATGTGCTTCGTAGTACCTGGTGATAAATTAAAAAAAAAAATATTTCAATGAGTCGATTACCAGTAACTTTATCTAAGATAATAAAAATAAAAAATAATTTCAAATCCTGATCGATGATCATTGTCTTGGACCTTGGCTTCTTCTTTTATTTTATCTCCATTCTTCTTTTTCGTCTATTCTCAAATACTCCACGAGTCAATACGCCGTTTCGTTTTTATTATCTACAACGTCTGTCTATACTCGGTTCGATATAATAATACGTGTCACGGTGTCACGAACGCACGAGAACGAACAGGTGAATCGCCGCCTCTTTTTCTCGTCCGATCCTCAACCACGCATTGTTCCTCGAGATCCTTGGTCGTCGACAGTGAGACGTCAGATTGGACGAATCGACGTTCTTTTTCTTAAGATTCCGCAAGTCGTAGCACGTGCCTGGCAAGGTCTTTCTTGCATTAACCTCCAAAAGGACGGACCCAAGACCTTAAACGAAGGTACTGTTACTAGGATCATGGGAACCGCTCGTTAACCGTTTTACGGCAAACTTCACTCCGTACAGGAATCGGCAGCGACTCCGCGGAACTTCTTGACGTAGCTGCGCCATTTTTGTGAAACACTTTTTTTCCTTCTATTCCTACCCAGCGAGCATTGACTCCCCGGAGAAAGTCCTCGGGAAAACGTGGATGGATACGTCCTGGACTCCATATAGTCGCTAAGTCATTAGGCGAGCGTATCCAAGTCACCAGGAGTCACTGAGCCAATTTCCGGCAAAGAGCTTTCCGAGGAGAAAGTTTTGGCTCGACGGTGCCTGATTGCGAATGTTCACTGAAACGAAAGATAGTCATGATACCCGTCGTTATCACTGGCACCTACCATCGACTCAACAGTCTGACACGTGCGTTTCTTATTTCCTCCGTGAATTCAGCCTGGTGCGAAAGATGGCGACACCCGCGAAGAAGAAAACCACAAGGAAGATTACAAGGATCGTCCGTATAAACGTTCCCAAGAGAATGCCTGGCTCAAGCGTTTATGTACAGGCTCTTTTTATGGGTCCTGAGAGTCCAGAAGACGCCGGACCCCATTTATACACGAAGACAAAGGAGCCTGCGATTTCGTAAGAGGAAAACGATACCTCGGTCAGGTTCGGACCTGTCGACTACTTGGGAATGTCGACGCCTTGAACCGGCCTGAACCTGCCTGCTCTGAAACTCCGTCGAACGTACACCCGACGGATTCAGGTCAAATTCTACCAAAGGTCATTAGTCATTACTACACGTAGCCATAAACCACGCGAGTAATAACAATGCTCAGGGTGGGGTATCTCACGATTCGAATCACCTATATACGTATATCGGTACATTCATTTTATAGGTTAGGTAACAGGAGTACCCTACCTCTTACTCCTGCTCTGGATCTCTACCCTGGATATCGTACGTGTACATCGACGATACCTAGTCATGAGCTCTACTACGTGCTCGAGTTAAAAAATCATCTAGTAAACCAGACGCGGCTCAGTCCGTGTTTTACCTTACAAGGCAAATCGATATGCCACGAGTATTCCGTATCTAATGTGTGTGGCCCGTGACAGCTTTACCGTACTTGCACAACGGTTCGTGCATGCTATCCAGGCTCGACCTGGTAAACCAATGAGAAAAGGAACGCCGGCAACATGCGGTATATTACTACCGGGCAATCGAGTTACGAATCCAGGCTGCCTTGCCACGTCCTTGCCGATTCGTTGCGTCACACGATTCGTCGACTTCTTTGGCGCGTTCTCGCACTTCGACAACTATATGGCTACGACGCGCTGCACGTAAAGCGTTACATGTATGTATACTTTGGAAGGGAGCACCCGGGTCCGGGAGTTAAGGAGTCACCGGGCCGAGTGAAAGAGAACGGTATACA
>JARPRH010000745.1:1270-11817 GCA_031763665.1 Calameuta haemorrhoidalis
AGTTTTTCGAGTACTACAACATATGTGAAAACGAAAAAAATCGGAGGCGGACACCTACCTAGGTTTCCTTGTTAGTTATTTACTTTGTACTTTCCCTTTCTTAGGTTAGTATTCTTAGTACCACACGATAAGTAACCCGTTGTCATCAAAATTGTACTAAGGCGTAGGAGCTCTTCTCCTTTATTCAGACGCAACTAAAAGTCAGTCTTCGAACTGTAGGCTCCGAGTGAGTATCGTACGCTCGTTAAACGAAAACAGAATAATAAAAATTGTGTCATTGTTAAAGAAACAGAGATATAATAAGATAGAAATAAAAATAAATAAAATAAAATAAAAATAATAAAATAGTTTTGTTTTGCTATTTTTCATTGTTAAAAGTATTGAAGATATTTTGACAAGATCCTCACGGCATAACAGTATACATAATAGGTGCTACGCAACACGGGTTTGCACGAAAATTAAATGAAAAAATCTCCACACGTGGAATATTGCGATTACTACATCATACTTTATGAAAAAATATTTTTATAGCAAAATAATATTTAGGGTGTTCCGAATCTACCTGACCCGGTGGGTATGGCGGTGTTCGAGAGGCATCACTGATCACGATAATGACTTTGTTTTTGTGCGGAAACTCTTAGTTTTTAAATGGGAGCAAGTTGACCAATCATAGTGAGGCGTCAACAGAAACGTAGGTACCTACGAACTTTGAGTTTTGTTCCCTCGCTTTTGTTTCTCGGTGGCTATGGGCAGACTCAAGCCAATCGGATCCTATATATTTGAATAAAGTACAGATTCACTTGACATTGAAACATTTAAAAAATTGAAGGTATATTATTGAATGGATGCGAATGGATTTTTGAAACGAAGGTGACTTTGTAGCACGAGATAATTCTCGCAATCATGTGAGTTCGGAAAAGTTCTCAGCAGCAGTTCAATACAACGTTTTATGTAACAAGGACGAAAACGATAAAAAGGACAAATGATAGATTCAAGGTGCAAATGATAGATTTGTTGTGAGTCCAAATGTTGAATTCACGAGTTTGATTACCGGAATGAATATCCGAGAATCGGATATTTAGGGATTCGTTGCTCGAGTAAAAAGTTAGAGCTTAACTCTCGAAAACAAGTAAAAGATTTATGTAAGAGAAACAATATGATTACGCTTGAATACACTATTAAAATCGAAACAGCTAAAGTGGTGAGTACGAAAGTCTCGAGGGCGAGGTTAGTACTTCGACTAAGTTTCCGTAGTAACACTTCTCTCGTCTCTACTGCCGTGTCTGACGAGCTGAAAGGTCGTTCGCTTTATATATCTGATTGATTGGAATTTTTAGGAGACACAATAATCAAAGGATTGTTTTCTATATTTCGCCAAAGTATCGGCAGTACGTCTCCTTGTTTAAATAATTTTTGCGGATGAAATGCGCCGCATCCCAACTTAACCATTCTGTCGCTTCTGACGTAGGCACGTTACCAAATCCATAATGTGATTCACAACAGATTCAAGGTTTGTAAAATCATGATTGAGTTGAAATAATTTTTAATATCAAAACATTACTTGACAATTTACTCTTGAATATGCTCGCATCTTAAATATATATTTATATACTCACTTTGGAATGAAATACTTATCAGTATTTTCCACCAAACGAGAAAATAAATAATTTTGTAAATCTTTTACACTAATATATATCCAACAATAGTGATAAACAGCCATTTTACGAAGCTCGTACGATTGGTAATGTTCATTGTAATACGTAGAGTTCATTACTTCTTTGGTGCCAATGAATACATTCTCGCCTGGTTTTGAAATAATAAAATATGTTATGAAAAATGTATTTTTCTCTTCAATTGGTTTTATGAGAACTACATCCGTTTTTATCGTGTGACTTCTGATAGAAATAGAATTGTAGACGATTACTTCCTCGTCTAACGAGATGCGCATTTGTGAAAAAAAAGGTGACAGGTTTTGAAGGTCTACATTCGTACAACTCATCAATAGTACTTTCTTTATGTTGGAAAATTCCGCGATTGAATCTTAATTACGATTTTATGGCGAGTCTTGCAAATGTTAATTCTACTCAATGAAATATGCGAAGTTATTTTATGATCTCTATTTTTACTTTCGCATCGCATTGTAGCAAAATGACATAAAGGTCCTAATTCTAGCAAAAGTTGGGAATAATATATCAGTATATGATGTTTTGGTTTAAAAAAATTCGGAAACAAAGCCACCAGTGAACTTAAATATTCGTAAATTAAGTTTTGCAGATAATGAGACGATTGTTTTACGATTGACGATTGTCATGCACCACGGAAGTCATTAAGATATCTATCTACAATTTCTTTCAAAATAATAATTATCTTCCAACATTGGAACTCCAATGTTTCTTATAGTGCAAAGCGCTTCGCTTGCAGACATTTTAACAAATTTGTCTTTAACTTGGTGCATGGAATTCGGACGTGGTTTATTACGCGATTCATCGTCTCCGTAACACAAGTTTTTTATTCGAGAATTTCATGCATTAGATCAACTGACATTATTTGTATAGTTTGTGAGTTTCGATCATGCAACGCAGACATATCAGCGATGCTAGTACAGCTTGCGTTATCTTGTTCTAAATATCTCAAATCATTTTCTTGAGTTCGTAAAACGCAGGAAGCTTCTGTAAACGCCGAACTGATGTCTTTAGCTTGAATTAAACAAAAACGACATGATTAATTGGACGAAAACTTTAACATATCCCAAAATTCTATGCACTGCTAGATTATCCTCAATTACACAACCTGATGGTTTTTATAGACTTGATGGTTTTTAATATACTTTTATTTCGTAAAATAAGAGAAAGAAACTTTAGTTTGAGATACAACAGTTTTACGTATACACAGCACGGCACCGCTTGATCGAGACAAAAGAACTCACTATTGTGCATTGGCGTAAGGCCCATAAAAAAATAAAGAAACTGGATTGGTCCGCGAATTCCCTAGAAAAGAGCGCGCCATTTGGAAATTCTAACACAGCCAAAGAAAAATAAATGTTTTTCGGATCAGATGATGTTTCAACGGACATGCCTTCTGTTTCGAGAAACCGCAATTCTTTTCTTACGGGTGATAAAATGCCAGACAAGGAAACTTTCTGTTGATCAGACAACTTATAAAGCAATATTGCGAAAATATTTTTAGTTTTTGATTGTATCTTAGGAAGCAAGCTTGGAATCACGATGTAAACACTACCAATTTTCCCCACTCTTCTGTGACTCCCCAAAGGGTTATTATTATTACTGTTATTAGTTTCGAAGTCATCTTGATGAAGCATGAAAAGGAGAACTAATTGATCGTTAAATGAACCTTTTTTTAATTTTCCAGTAATCTGCATTGACGATATTCGTCAAAACATTTTGTTTTTCTTCTGATTCGTGCAAATAACTCCTCGTACTCTCCAAAATATCAGGTAACTTAAAAAACTTTTGCAAGACTTTTCTCAATGGGATAAACTGTACTGTACTTTTTTTATTTTCTTCCAACAAATTTTCATTGTCTGGCAAAGTTTCATTATTAGTTACTGGGATTTCTATAGAGACTGGAGGTATAAAACTTCCCTTGTCAGAAAAAAATCTAAGCATTGATGCTCTGTTTGAAAACCTTCCAATGGATCTTGAAGTCTTTTTATCATAGTAATATATGCGGTCAGGTTACCCGCGTTTTCTCCGATAACTTCAATCGTTCGATTATTTGATATAAATATCGATGCTTTGATAGCATAAGGTAATAGCATTAACAGTAATGTTTCTTTGGCAGCTGTAACATGAAATTAATTATATTTTAAAAGATCTTACATATTCTAAAATTTTCAGAAGTCGTATAAAATATATGTATATGTATTGTGACGAAAATTCTAAAAACGATAACTATTTGATACGAAGTTACTTTACTAAAATGAGGTAAACTATAACGGAACTATCGCGAAAGAATACCCGAGCCATTCGTAGCTAACAGCTGATTTTTCGTTCACAAATAATGATCTCCGTTCCCCCCGGAAGACTTTCGATACCGGCGATACTAAACGGAACGTGAGGTGAAGTCCATGGCTTTGTCCTTTTGGGTGACCCTCCGTACTCTTTTTCGGGCAGGGCCCACTATAGAGTGGAGTCGTCAGATCGGCACGGCGGCTCTCCACGTTCCTCGGCATACGCTCTACTTGTCCTCCTTCGGTGATTTCCAGTTGATCGGATGTCTCGGCACCGGTGGTGTGGTCGTAACGTATGAAATATTTTTACAATTCGATATTAGACTAGTATCCCTAAATTAGCCTCTGACCCTGGAGTTCCTGGCCGGTTGCATGAGAATTATGGAAAAAGGGACGTAAATGCGTCCCGAAGTGGAAAAACGGGAATTACCAATACTGGACTTTTTGTGACATAAAAATAATGTCACAACTCCCCCCTCCTAACGGAGGACCGACAAGGTCTTGTGTTACAGGACCAACTCTTTTCCATCTTCAGAAATTAATAATCGAAACGTAAATCGCAATGGCCGAGACTCCATGGTAACAGGTCGTTCAGCTTAGATGGAACGAGTAAACAATACAAAATAAAATCTACTATAATGCGCACACTTAATACAAACAGTGTAGTCTCGTTTTCCCTGGATTCCTTTTACAGAGTTATTACTATACAGTTTCTGCAATTATTCCAAACCGTCCTAAATAATTGTTGACCTATTCGATATACTCAAGCTAGATAGGCTGGGTTCAGCAAAAGATACTCAAAATTCTAAAAGGCATTTACGACACGAGGACATCCTGCTTATGGAATTAGAATCAACAACAAGATCAAGTTACTTTGGTTTCTCCCGGAGAGTACGATACTGGTGAAACGAAAGAAAATCTACGAGACCAAAATAGCACGTCTTAGCCATAAGATACTCTAAGGCTATTTAGCGTGTCTAATTATCGATATGTTACTTTAATTTGCGTTCCTCCTTCTCGCGGAAGTCTCTCCGATAGAAGATCGGGACATTATTTCGTCTTCTGATGGGTCGGTTAGAGTTAAGGTACTCAATTCACTATGTACTTCGTCGGTCTCATTCTGAGGAAGGTGATAAGCTAGGTTCGGGAATAGGGACTAATCTGGACTCGGAGGTTCGCGATGCTGTCGTCAACAAGTTTTCCCGTTTTAATTCCAATATTTATTTTCCCGAAGTGATACCGGTTTCCTGAATCGACAATAAAGATATGCGAAAACAAAGCTTCTATCTGCACGGTTATAATGCCGTACGTATTATCACTCGAGAATTTCATTTCTACTTCTCCGACTATCCGAATAGCAGTAGTCCTTTCTCCAAGGGTACACGACTGCAAACAATTCTATGACTTGGACCGGCGATAATAACTTGACTCTTGGATTCGATAATGGTTCTCAATCCCGAAATTTTTTTATGCTACGCTTTACTAATTTTTTGGCATGGGCCAAATTTCCGAAACTACAAATTTAATTTTCCCAATTGGCGTGGGCCCCACGTTGGGCGCCAAATTTATTTGTGACGAAAGTGACAAACGGCAAACAACATGGTGGCTAAATTTCGAGACTACAGATGAACTTCCCTTTTTTGGCGTGGGCCATATTTCGAACATGCAAAATAATTCCCCTGTTGGTGTGAGCCCCACGTTGGGCGCCAAATTTATTTGTGACGAAAAATCAGCTGTTAGCTACGAACGGCTCGGGTATTCTTTCGCGATAGTTCCGTTATAGTTTACCTCATTTTTGTAAAGTAACATCGTACCGAATAGTTATTATCGTTTAGAATTTTCGTCACAGTATATATAGGGTGTGGCGTTTATCCTGGCCACCTGGAATATCTCAGAAACTAGACTCCGGAGAAAAAAATGTTTCAAATAAAAAGTTTAAGGTAAGAAGGGGCTGATCTAGCAGTCATGTCCATCTATCATGTTTTCAAGGTCATTCCAAGGTCAACTTTGATTTTTCAAATGGGAACATATATTTTTCATTGCAGATTCTTAATCTACGACTTAAAAAAAGTAACTTTTGCTTAAAACGATTTCGAAAATCAATTTAACAAGTGTTCAAAATGTTGGCCTTGTTCCTGAATAAATTTTTCAGGACGAATGAAGAATGGGTTATTGCATCGCAAAAGAATGTCGGCCGGAACGTTGTGGCAGGCATGACGAATACGATCTTTCATGTCTTCTCGTGTCGTTGGTATTTCTTGGTAAATTTTTTCTTTAAGGTAACCCCATAAGAAAAAATCGAAAACTGTTTACTGTTACTATTACTGTTTATTTTCATTCATGCCATAAATCCACCATTCATGCCACTTTGAACTCTTATTAAATTGATTTTCTTGTACTTGAGGTGCGTTTCTATTTTTCCCTAATAAAATCATTATTTTGTACAAAATAATTGTCGAAGAAAAAAACGTTTCAAACAAAAGTTATTTGTTTTAAATTGCAGATTAAGAATCTACAATGAAAAATATATGTTCCCATTTGAAAAACCAAAGTTGACTTTGGAATGACCTTGAGAACATAATAAAAATGAAAAATGGACATGACTGTTGGATCAGCCCCTTCTTACCTTAAACTTTTTATTTGAAACTTTTTTTTCTCCGGACTCTAATTTCTGAGATATTCCAGGTGGCCAGGATAAACGCCGCACCCTGTGTATGTATATATATATTTTTTTTAAGAAGGGTAGTTTTCAGGACTTTTTTTGTTGCATGGTAAAGAATTGGCAGTTACGAGAATACTTGGTGTTAAGCAGGACAGTCCTGATAAAAATTACGTACTGAAGGTATACTGTCAGGGCCATAAAGCGACAAACACCGAACTTTCGAAAAAAATTCTGATGCGTGACAGACGGAATACTGATGACTAAGAAATAGCCACGACAGGTTAGAGTAAGTTAGAACTAGAGCGCCACATGTCCCAAGGTTTAGTTTAAAAAAAATTGGCTTGCTATTGTGGACGCCGCACGTCGTCCTAACTACCCTTTGACAAGTTTATATGTATGTATATAATACACACACACACGTCACCTCCAGATATAGTTGGTAAAACCTTGAGTAAAGTTTCTGGTAAAGTAAAGTTTCCATGCTTCTCTCGCAAGTACGGATTGTTGTCCCGGAAATTTGCAACAGAAGCCGATACGAACTTAATAAAGAAGTAACATATAAAAATGAAATATATCTTGTATTTTACTTTTTTTTTCGTTCATAAAATTCTACAAATAACGAATTCCCTTTTTCATTGGTACTTACTAACTCGAATTCACGATCGTCTGAAAGACATTTATATTGTACAAATTGCGAGAAACCACCTTTTTGACGGTTTTTGCGGTATACTGGCGAACCAAAGTTGTATCAGTCCAGTACTGTTTTACTGTACTGCAACTGCAATGCATCTTCACTCGCTAACAAACAATAGTTCAATTTATGAATAAGTAAACATTGATAATCAGACATAATGGGTGAAAATTTTTGAAATACCAAGATTTGTGTTATTTCCTGACGCCTCAGTGTCGGAAACTGGGACCTCTTTTTTCATAATGTTATTGTCATTGAGAAAATGGCGCGCATATAATTCCATCGCGAAAGAATTTTTGCACTTGCTGGTATTGGTTCCCTGTTGGTAGTACGAGCCGGAATATAAAAAAAATCTGCGCATGTTTTTCGGACCATGCGCATGTTTTATTATTGGTTTATTTTATCTATGTTGCTTATTATATTCTTTTGCTAGTTGCAATTAATTGTTAAGTCTTGGGTTACGAAATTAGGCTCACGGTTCTTACTACCTAATTACTCCGTCCCTCTCCTATGCCTTATATGGGCTGAGCTAGTCAGACTTCCGCGACGCATCGGTCACAGTATCGTCGGATCTGCGTTTCTTTTCGCTATCTCGTTACGTTCTATTATCTTTCCCTTATGGCATTATAGGATGCCTGGCGCCCATCGGCATTTCTCTTGGATTTGTGTGTCGTTTACGGGTTTGAGGATCTTTCATTGATCAAGCAAAGGTACTCCTTGTCTTCGGACCGAGTAACTTTTACTCCATCTTGGAAAATCGAGGAACAGGTGTTACGGTAGATGTATTTGAATTATTTCATATTCTATCTTTCGTGATCTTAGTTTTTTCCTACAATTTCGAGAATGATGTTCTTATTACCCGCAACTGAAACATTCATTTCTCCGATTGACATTTAAAATTTTTCCTTCTGTATTTCTTGTTTCGTAGATGAACTTTCTTTGTATCCAACTTCATGACAATTGTAACATTTTGTTTGTGGTTTTGAATTTGAAGACCACTTGTCAGGTCTAAACGATGTATGTTTTATGTAAATTCTTCCGCTTTTTAAATCTGTTAACAGATCAGCAACATGAATATAACGACTTAACGGCTCAAATAATTTCTGAAACGAAAAGTGTTTAATTCATCTACTATCCATTGTATGGTCTCATTATCTTTTATTTCCGCTTTGAGACAGCGTGACAGTTTCTCATAATAACACTCCAGAATATCCTGATTTGAATGATGTTTATAATTCTGTGCTGTCATACACAACGATATTGGATCTACTTCGCATGGGAACCACTGTGCCCATATACGACCATCTTTGCGTGGTAAGAAATCACGCCACTTCCGTGCCTTTGTCGCACTCTATAACACATGATATTTTATTAAGCCATTACTTGATATCTAGATCACCACTCTACTCGAATTCTGGTCAAATTTTCATCACATTTCGAAATTGTTCCATACTTTTAATCAATCTATCGGTCTGTTCGATATTAGAATTTTCTTTATTGCAAATGATATCAAAGTTTGTATATATAAGAAAGTGCGGTTTCGTAGCTGACAGTTTTCGAGCCAGCGAGAAAGTCAGAAGCGAGTCGGCCGAGAATTTGGAGATTTTAAAAAGAAAAAGGCCTGATTTTGAACAGGACCTGATGGGTAAAATCTTTAACGAATCGCCCTTCAAAAATAGTTCGCTTACCCAGCGTTCTCCGAAGAAGAATGGTCATTTGATAATTCAGAGTGTTGACAACTCTGACCGAACGCTCCCAGATCCAGGTTAAAACTCGCAAGAGAAAAATAAACTTGCAGCTCCAGTCAGGAAGTTTTTCCATTTTATAAGTATAAAATAAATTCCATAAAATAAGTTAAATAGGGAAATAATAGAAGCAAAAATTAAGAAAAACAAAAGCATAACGTGCTGCAAGATGAAGAATTAAAAAGTGAAATCAGAGATGAGATTGCAAATAATGCGCGCGAGTAAACATGCTCCCTTGAAAAACTGGATGAAAAATTCACCGCTAAGCTCATTGAGGCGGAAAATAAAATAAAAGAAGCGATTCCAACGGTTGAAATACTCCCCCTGAACTTTTCGCTTAGTCTCACTCTACCTGAGTTCTTTACCGTGATCCCATTTAAATTCAATCAACACCCAAAAATGTAGATAACGTATCGATAAATTTGTATTAAGTACCGTAGGATCTCCGATAACTTAACCTCTCAGGAGCTAATTCGATAAGACCTCTTCCAGTAAGTTAATTCCCCTATTAACCTGCCTAAGTACCCTGCCCACTTACACTTCCTGTTCGAAAATTGTCACTAGAGGCATACCTATAGGATCAGTTGATCACCTGGTGTCTAACTCCTTTTAATATATTTTAATAAGAATTCTACAGGTTGAATTGTTCTTCTTTTAGGCAACTCAGAACAAGACTTTTTATCAAGTGTCCAGAGAAACGCCGCAGTTTTAATGGAGAATATTTGAAGAACATTAAGTAGTTCACGTAGTAGGAAGATGTCTACGCAGTATCATTGGAAATTTTCAAGACAATTAAAAGATTACCTGAGTAAATCTGGGTATACTAAAAATATTCATTTTAGAATAAATAAAGATTGGTTAAGCTTTCTTCAAAAATTGACTTATACAGAAATTGAAAGCTTTAGGGGGTCTTTAATATTCGAATATTCAAAGACTGCAATTCCCAATATTAGTTTGGATAAATGCAAGCAGAAGGAAGATGAGGTTAAATCTTATACTCCAAGTCACAATACATCAAAAGTACAATATACTCTCAAAACCGACTACCCTGAACTGACGAAGCAGGTATATAATAATATATACTATACTATGTATAATATAATATATATAATAATATAAGTATATTGTTTAATTTAGAGTTATGTAATAACGTTAAAGTACATTGAAAGTTTTATTTTACAGAGTGAATTTAAAAGGACACATAATTCAAGATATAATCTGAAAGAAACTTCATCTTCTCTTTCGAAAATATTTATGAATTTAATTCCAAAGTTGAATGTGAATAATAAAATATTGCCTGCAACGCCAAAATGGAAGTCAAATATATCTGCTGATGTGTCAAAGCATAGCATTGTATCACGAACGCAACATGTTTTGAACAGCATATACACAGCAGAATCGAACGCATCCAAATTGCGTAGAATCGATGAGTTATTGAATCATATGGAACAATATCCAGAAGCTAGATATTATGCTATT
>JARPRH010000746.1:0-21585 GCA_031763665.1 Calameuta haemorrhoidalis
CGACCAATATGGATCTTACGTTCACAAAAAAAAAACGACCCGCTATGGTCCTCTCTCTCTCTACCTCCTATTTCCAACACGAAATCACGGGTTGGGCGCCAGGTATCCCTCGCGGGAATACCACGAGTGCAACGCACTCCCTTCGTCACTAAATGTTTTACCCAATTCGGAAAAGGCCGGGTTACGCTAAAACTAAACACGAATACTCTGGAAGCGAGGACCACGCCAACAACCTAAGACGGGTCTCTCGTTCACCAAAATTATCACTAAGAGGTTAACGGACCCGAGGGCGACGCCCACGATCCTAAGACGGGCCACCCGGTCACAAAGTCACTAAACCTAACCTCGCTACTCCACTAAGCAGCGGAGGAGAGAGAGTCGCTCAACGGTAACGCACCAAAAGCCCTGTCCGGTGGCTAGTTAGTCGGAAGCGTCGTGGCGTTCAGGCAGGGAACCGAGGAATAGCATGATAAAGCAGGAAAAGCACAATATTGATTTAACGCACCAGAGCTATATTTTAGAACTAACAATCAAAAGCAAATAGAACGATAGCCCAAAAGAAGAAGTATCCACCAAGAGCGGTGCAAAGCAAGGCAATTCAAAGTAGCAAAAGTCTTATGGTAATTCAACAAAGCCGAGAAAAAAAAAGATGCTATATAAACCAAACAGAAGTTAATCTACGGAAATTACTATAATATACATGGGGAAAGAAAAACGTAAGTATAGGAGAGTAAGCAATAGAATTAGGAACAAACAGAGAATCATAAATAAGCAAATCAACTACTTATATCGACTGAACGTCGAAAAAGTGACTCTATATAATTCCAAAACGCAAAGCCTACGGAGTCTAAAGGTACAAGATTCGCCAAGCTGGATACTACGCTCTAATGCATTTACTGAAATGCGGAAAGATTACAATCAAGGATTGGCTTAAACTAACGCGAAAAGAGAAACGCAAAAGACGCTAACAATGCGGAACGAGTCCACGAACATCGATCAGACAGATAATATTAGACAATAGTCTCCGAAATAGTTTATAACAAATTGGGATGGAGCTGGAGTCGTTCTACGGCGCCTCGCTACGGTTCACACGGCGGAGAGCGCGCGGTTGACGGCGCACGCGTGAGCGGCGAGCTCGGCGAGTTGGTAGACGCGGGCTCAGCGTGTATCCGCGGGGAGCGGTGAGGCTCGTGACGCTCTCGCGACCCAGGGCCGTCCCTAGCAATTTGACTTGAGAATAATTTTGGAGAGACTAAACCGATTATTTTTATACTTTCACAGACGGCGCTAACTAAATGGGACTAATCACGAACGTAGGCCGGCCCCACGAAGAAATACGAATCACGAACAAAGATTCCGGCGAAAATAGGAAAGAGTCCATCGCGGCACCCGGGGATTCGAAAAGTAAGAGCAAAGCACGCGACAAATACAAGATACAGAAGAGATAACACCACGAAATCACATAAATAGCGAGAGCATACAATATAATTAGTATAACTAAGAGCATCCTCTAGTTGTCTGCTTTGACTCCTGGCGTGACTAGAAATTTATTTCGAGAAAAACAAAAAAAAAATTCGTGGCGGTTACTCGCCCGAGCTCAGAAGGAGCGGCAAACGGTCCACCCCAAAACACCCGCGGTCGCCGCGAGGGCGAGCGTGTTCCTCGAGAACAATAGCTTTTGAATAGTCCCGTAGTCCAGAAGGGCACTCAGCACTTGGCAACAATTTAATTTGGAAAACGTGATAGGCTACAAGCCACAACTAGAAGATGCGAGACACCAATAAAGAATATAATATAAAATATCGCCTAAAAGCGCGACGCTACGGAAAGAATTTACTATGAGAGATAACTTAATTTAGAGACAGATTCCAGTATAGGACTTACTTTAGGGCCTCATGCGGCAAAAATCAAATAAACAGAAAATTATCGAAATACCCCTAAATCGCAAAGCCCAGGACTATCGTCCTTTTTGCTAGCCCGATGTGGAAAGACATTCACTTCGGGACTCTCAAAATTGGAGATACTTCCGCTGAGGCAGAAGGCCTTAACGGTAACTTTTTCGCTAACACTAATAAATTCTTTCGCCAATTTATAATGGGTAGTCAAGGGTCTCACCAAATCTCGAAACGGCAAAGCAAGAGTACGTGGTCTGACAGGGCCAGAAGGGCTTCCTTCCTTCCTTCCTTCCTTCCTTCTAGAAATTCTATCTTTCCTTTTCTCTTGCCTCCGCTTACTGACTATCCCTATGTGACCACTCGCTAATAAGCTCCAAACGTAAGTAAAATACTATTTCAATTTCACGGAGCTCGAGACCTCTTGACCCCCACTATTTACATTATTTTGGCGCTGACGGAACGGTGACAATACAACGAACTTCAATTGTTTGAATTGCTTAAAAGGTTTTTCGTGGTGAGAACCATCGCTAGCCACGAAGATGACGAAGCTGTCGGCGGCACGTTCGGGAGTCTTCGGGTGCTGCGGTCCGTTCGTAGTCCAGGAAGCGCGGGAGTCCGCGGTGCTGGCTACTCTTCCTCTCTGTCTCCGGCGGTACATCGGCATGAGCCCGCCGTAGATATTCCCGCGGCCCCGCGGCAGGACGAGGAGGACACGTCGACTCCTGGTCGGCGGGGAGGGCGGCGTCGATCGTAGGGCGTCCCAGCTGGACGGCCGGCAGACGAAAGTAGGAGCCCCATCCCGGGTACTCTGTACTCTCCTGATTCCTTGGATGCAGCATCCCCTCCTCGTGAAGCGGCGGCCTTCGGTCTCCAAGAGTCACCAAAAATCAGCGCCTCTTTACTCACTTCCCCCGTTGTTCGGCAATGTTCCACCAGCTCTCACACCAATCGGTTTCACCAAAGCGTCATACATTCCCCAAAGAAAGAAAAGAAAAAGACAGCAAGCAGTATGCAAATAAAACCAAGCAAAGAAACATTAAAGCGGACGACAGGCGGGTTACTTAATACTACGGAATCTGTGCGCCTTAACCTAGGACTGACGTTTGGAGCGTTAACCAGCTAATTTCTACGTCCCTAATACTGCGGGTCATTTGTGGCGTGGATTTCCCAAAAATTCACGTCATCACTCCCCCCGCCTTAATGGAGGCCTACCGGCGGCAAAGCCCTTTGCTACCCAATTGACGAAGTCAGTAAAGAAGATGATAGTAACGCGAAAGGGCGGATGGTGCCGGGAAGGGCTCCCAACATTAAGACGCGACACTAATATGGAAAGAAAAACAAATTGTTATCTGGAATCGTCTTTACTCCCTAAACTTATTCAATAGCGCTCTTGAAGGGAACTCCATTAATTCAACTCAAACACCAATTCATAGATTTGTCTAAGAGATCGCCAGCCAAAAGAAATGGTACGGCTAGCGGATAGCTAGTCCACGCAAAGGCGTAGTCCGGTAGTTCCCCAGTTAGCTAGTAAAGAAATTGCTCTCGAAATGGTCGACAATACCCAACACTCAAAACGTCAATAGGTTATAGCATCGACGACACGAAAGGAGGCGGCATAAATAGCGGGTTAGCGTGAAAGAGATAGAACAGGATTAGCCAAAGCAACGAACAATATTTATTAAACTAGGTTAGAACAGAGATAGAAAATAAGATGACCGTATTCGGAGCACCCTGTGCACTGGGGAGCCGAATACTCCGTGGAGGGATTTTTCCTCGGAAGGAGACAAAAAAAAGAAGAAAAACGGGCGAAAGAGAAAGAGAAAAGAGAAAAAAAAGTTACCCGTTAAGCAGCGGAAGACGTCATATCAGGGGCCGCGCCCTGCGCTAAGTTTGCCCGCGGACGAGAGGAGACGAGAAGCAAAAAAAAGAAAGACAGGAAAGGAAACCGGCCAGGAGTGAAGAAGTTAGCCCGGGAATCCATCCCTCACGGGCGGATTGTACGACGATGGCTTTCGCTCCCCCAGGAGGTAGGGGCAAGCGCAGGTGGGACATCGGCGCAGGGTTAAGTCCCATCGGCCGCACCCGTAGCAGAAGCGAGTCCGTGGACGGAGGCACTGCGAGTACCGGTGCCCATAGGTCCAGCAGCTCCAGCAGTGTCGGTCGGACGGAGATAGGGCGCCCTGGGGCCGATGGTGCGAAAGGCCCTTCATTGCCTCCTTCCCCTGGATACATCAGCCCTGCTAAAGGGGTCCCTGAGTCAGACTCCGCGGGGGTGGTGGATGGCGCAGGAGGTGGCGACGGCTTCCTGGAGCGGCTCAGGTCCGTTGGCCCCGCGGCTTCCCTTACCGCGAGCGGTGCGACGGTTGATACAGCTGGTAACACCGCCGGAGCGCCCTGTAGTTGCTCTTCGAGAACCCGAGCGACCAGGGAATACTGTTCGCTCCTAGTGCGACATTGCTGTGCCATCTCGGCGAGCTCCATGGCCAGCGACGAGAGGTTCCTCTCAGGATAGATTCGGGGTTGCGGGATGTGCGGAAGAGTAGGTATAGAAAAGGGAGGCTAGGTGCGGAAAGAACGATTGTTAAGCTAAAAGAGAGAACAAGCACATGCGGGTTTTAGCAAAGTTGTCCGCTTAGTAAGGTTACACAGCAGGTGGTGGTGAATCATGGTCGCTATTGACTTCCGGGAGAGGATGATAAGTCTTTAGATTTTTGATGTGACTCTTTCCTATGATTTTCCCGATAGTGTCGGCTAGTTCGTATACCGTAGACGATAAAACTTTAGAGATGAAATAAGGTCCTGCGAACTTAGGTGCTAATTTCGCGGAAACGCCTTGCGCTGCGGAAGAAAAAGTGGTTTGCTTTTTCAGCACTAGATCCCCGACGATTAATTTCTTCTCGCGGTGCTTACGATTGTAGTACCGTGCTTGACGGGAATTCGCCGCGTCGACATTTATACGCACTAGGTCCCGAATGAGTTCCAATCTGTTTAGTCGGTCGGCCCAGTTTTCGGGATCTTGAGGGTCTATAATGACCGGTTGTTCGAGTCTTCTCTTCGCGGAATTACTTGGCTCGAGTTCGCGTCCGAAATTTAGAAAAGCTCGTGTAAACCCGGTGGTCGAGTGGGTGGAGGTATTAATTGCAAAAGTAAAGTCGTGTAAGTGCTTATTCCACTCGCGATGGTCGGTTTCTAGGTAGGCAACGATCATTGTCTTTAGTACTCGATTAAGGCGTTCAACCGGATTAGCTTGTGCCTGATAAGGCGGCGTTGTACTATGTACTATTCCGTACTTAGAGGTCATTTATTTAACAGCCGATCCTACGAATTCGGTCCCATTATCCGTTAACAGTACTTGGGGACATCCCCATCTCGCGAGCACTAATTCCTCAAACGCGGCACAGATTTCTTTCCCGTTCGCTTTTTTAATCGGGCGACATTCGATCCATCGGGTAAAAAGATTTTCGAACACCAAGATGTAGGCATGACCGGATTTACTGGTGGGGAACGGGCCCATAATATCTGAAGCAACCACCGTCCAGGGAGTCTCTACTACCCGATTGCCCATTAAAACCGGAGGAAGCGCTTGTTCGGGCTTGCATCGTTGGCATCGGTCGCATGTTCGGATGTATTTTACTATGTCGGCATGCATCGTCGGCCAATAATAACAACGCGCGGCGCGGCAATACGTTTTCTCAATGCCTAGGTGTCCTCCCTGAGGATCCGCATGACTCTCGCTGATGATCTCGGATCTATGCGGAAGTGAAACAACTAATTTCCAAGAATTTAAATCGGTAATAATATCGTTACATGCGGAAGAAGGTCGGTAATGGTACAGGCGGTCGCCCTGTGTTTTCCATTCTGGAAACCGTCGTGGATGTTCTTGCACCAGTTTAAATCGTTTATCGTACCATTCATCTACCGGTGGACTAAGCGCGGGAGACGTTTCGAGCGCGGCCAAATCGGATTCATACATCCTCGAAAGAGCATCCGGCACCTGGTGTAGGGCGCTTTTATAACAAATTATAAGAAAATCGTACTCTAGAAGCTCCAACGCCCATCTGGCTAAACGTCCCGTTGGATTTTTCATATTGTGTAGCCAACGTAAGCTGCTGTGATCTGTAATGACGGTAAACGAATATCCTTCTAAATAACAGCGGAATTTCTTGATGCCCCAAACAACACTCCTTTTCGGTGGCGGAATATTTCTTTTCAGCGTCGTTAAGAGTTCTACTAGCATACGCTATCACGTGCTCAATATTACCGTGGACCTGGGTCAGTACTACTCCTAACCCTATATCGCTGGCTTCGGTCTGTAGTGTAAAAGGGATGGTAAAATCCGGATACGCGAGAGTCAGGGCTGTAGATAGAGCCACTTTGATTTTCTGAAAGGCCTCCTCTTGATCATCTCCCCAAACCCACTCTGTTCCTTTCTTCAATAAGAGGTTCAATGGCGTAGCAACTGAGGCAAAATCAAAAATAAACCTTCGGTACCAAGACGCCATTCCTAACAACCTCCGAAGTTGCTTAAGGTTTTGAGGTGCGGGATAGTCAATTATTGGCTGAATCTTATCGGCATCTACCTGCAGACCGTCGGCATTAACTACGAATCCTAGGTATCGAACCTGTGGGCGACAGAATTCGCACTTTTCGGCGTTAATAGTTAGTCCGGCTTTCGAAATGATGTCAAGTATTTTCTTGAGCCATATTAGGTGATCGTTAAAGGTGATCGTCACGATAATAATATCGTCCAGGTACGAAAATACATTCGGCTCCATCGCGGGCCCTACCAGCCGATCGACTAGGCGCTGGAAGGTAGCCGGTGCATTGGTCAACCTGTATGGCATTCTACGAAATTGAAAGAGACCTTTTCCCGGAACTGTAAAAGCAGTGATCTCTTTACTCTTCTCCTCTAACGGGATCTGAAAGTAAGCTTGACTCAAATCTAAGGTGGAAATATACTTAGCTGACCGCAATTTATCTAATGTACTCGACATATAAGGCAAGGGGTACGCGTCCTTTTTCGTAACCTCATTAACTTTCCTAAAATCCAAACAAAATCTATATTTTCCACCCAGCTTTTTAATCATTACTATCGGACTTGACCAACCACTGTTGGAGGGTTCAATCACTCCTGAATCTAGCATTTGATCTACTTCGGCATGTATTGCCTCTAAAACTTTGGGGGATACCGGATAATACCGTTGTTTAATCGCACGGTGTCCTTGTACGTCTATAACATGCTCGGTTAGATCCGTCAAACCTGGATTTTCAGTGGGAGGCGGTAGATGTTGTTTCAAAAATGCTTGAAGCCTATCCGATTTCGAGGGAGTCAACGCAGAAATACCAGCACAAAAATCGCGAACACTAACTAAATTCAAAGCCTCCTTCTCGGTCAAGGCATCAAAACTAAATAATTCGGCACGGCCTAAGTCATTATCGCTGAAACTGGAATCTACAGTGCGGGACGATACTGCGGAACGACTAAAACACCATTTTCCCTGTGCAAAACCTATCGCGATTCCGAACTGTTTAATAAAGTCGAGGCCTAATAAACATGGTACGTTCAGCTTAGGTAACAACCGGAGTCTGGTGTTCTCCGTTTTATTTCGGAAGGTAACGGGCAACTGGATTTCTCCGTCAGCCCTTCCCCTCGAACCGTCGGCATATATAACTATACTCGCGGGTGTCTCTACGATGGAGCAGTTTAGATCTTTTACTAAGCTAATACCTTCCGGGCCTAAATAAGTTCGCGTCGAGCCCGAGTCAACTAGGGCGATAATAGGTCGGTCCTTGATTCTGATGGTCAAATAAAGGCGGTCTTCTGAGCGCGTGCTAAAGATTGGATCGCAGGCCTTGGCAGTGAACTCCGCGGAATCATTAGGAAAATCAGAATATGGATGGTTACTCCAGGGGGTACGCGGGTGGACCTTCGGCGACTGCCCCCTTAGGCGTTTCCCTGGCATTTAGGGCATCTTGCTACTGTCACTCCCGGATTACCACATCCGTAGCAGTGTACCTGTCTGGTTGCCGTGCAATCGCGAGCTACATGTCCCGGTTCGTTACAATTCCAACACTTGAGCTGAGCTCGTGGTGTGGTGGCCGGTTGAGTTGAACTCGCGGCAGCTACTTCCTCGGCGGTCGCGGCTGTTGCGGCAGCGGTGGCTACTGGAGTTTGCGCCGGAGCATTTGAACGCGCCTGATGATTATTAGCCTGATTATTATTATTCCGGATAGGTCGGGCAGCTCTGAGCAGAGCTCGTGGAGTGCAAGACTCGGGATATCCTGAAAAGGGTGGGTAGGGATACCCATAGGACGGCATAGGTGGGTAGTATGGAGGATATCCAGACGGGAGTCCATGGAGCGACATATTGGGATAACCGGAAGGGTACGAATAGGAATTATTGGTAGTGGTTAAGGCGGCAGCGGAGGGAACACTTCCGATCGCCGTCGTATTAAGATTGGCCGTCCCTGCCGATGGAGGTGGAGTGAGGGTCAAAGGAGTTTTCGAATTAGGAGTTTCCGGGTTCCTTCTACCGCGGTTGTTTCTAGGCGGATGTATCGCGGCTACATCTTCTTCTCCCACGGCTTCCGTAGTCTCCACGGCGGATACGACCGACCTACTTCCTCGACGTAGAGGGGCTTTCGGGCCCTGATAGGCGAGATCCGATGCTACACACTGTTCCAATGGTACCGGGGGTAGGTCACGTCGTTGATTACGTACAATGATGTCGTATTCGCGTATTAATCATTCCAAGTCATCGAAGTCTAAGTAATCGAACGGTCTGATGTATTGCCGGTATTCGTCATTCAGTCCGGAATGAGCTAAGCGCCGTTCTTCAGATTCCGAAAACGGTGGACTAATTCGGTCGAACAGGGCTCGTATGGCGGTAATGTATGCCATAGCGCTTTCTTTTGGACTCTGGATTCTCCTACGCGCTTCTTCTCGGAGACGATCTTGATAATCTTCGCGGCAATACCTACGCCTAAAATCCGTTTGGAATTGGGACGATCGAGCCCAATTACGCGATCTAAGGCGGAACCATGGCACAGCCTCGTCTACTAACAGAAACGGTAAGCAAAATAGCATTAAGCAATTAAGAATTCTTCCGCATTGGAGTCTGCCTTCCTGTTGAAGCGAATGTTCCACTTGCTAACCACGTCCCAAGCATTGCGACCATAGGGATTGTCTATGTCGTGACGTCGCGGGGTATTCCTTCGCTCCGTTACACCTGGTGGTAAGGCCTCAGTTTGCGTCGGCATGTACGAAGAATAATTTCTCTCCGGTATTAAGGAACTACCACCTTCGGCCTCCATGCCTACGGTAGGATCCCCTGGGGCCACGGGTTCGGTCCGTCTCTCTGCGGCCGTATCTATTACCTCCGGCTCGGACATTGCGGCCGCACTACTATAAAAATCGGTGTTCGACAAGAATTCAATTAAGCGCGCCCTTTGCTCGAACACGGAACCGCATGAATCTAAATTAAAGCGGGCTATCAAATAACCTAAGGCTCGGGGTGTCAAAGATCGTACCCACGCTTGTGGCTCATACGGTTCGGACATGAATCGTTACCCAAAAAATTGTTATTCACAGAAGGCTCCTCGAAGTCCTACCGCGGCAATATAATCCGTACCGAAAAAAAATAAAACAATATACCACAAATAATGATGCGGCAGTAGTAGTTGGAATCCAGGGTGTCCAAGATACAAGGGATAAGCGTAAATATTTTGGCTGGATAGTACAAATGAAATATCTTTAGTTCCGTTCGTATAATTTTGCCATACTACGACTAGTTGTCTTAAAGGTCTCGAATCACTAAGGCAACCATAAACAGATTAGCGCTAAGACCCGTAGGTCGCTTGGCCTACGTGATATTACAATAGAAGATCGAAGCTCACGAATTATTGAAGTTAAACACGAAAATCAAAGGATTAGTTCCTTGCTCGTACGTGTGTGAGGAAATATTCCTCAAAACAAAATTCCAATGACATCCAATTCCCCAAATCCAACGATTGTAAACGAGGGTTCTCAAAAGTTATTCGAAATGATTCCCAAAAATCACCAAGAGTCTATTTTCTCCGAAATTTACCACTATATCGCTAAAGACACAAAAAGAAATCGAGCTAAGAAGGATGATACCTATCGGAAAAGAAAATCTATTATCGGGGGGTTCCTCTATGTTCTCCTACTAGCCTCGCCTCGGGCCCCACGTTGGCCGCCAAATTTTGTGAGGGCGTAAGATTTTTCCCCAAACCGAAAACCTCGACCAATATGGATCTTACGTTCACAAAAAAGACGACCCGCTATGGTCCTCTCTCTCTCTACCTCCTATTTCCAACACGAAATCACGGGTTGGGCGCCAGTTGCCTGACTTGGCGAAAGACTCGACCGAGTCTGTTGATTGGCCTTAGGTTATCTATTGGAACACTGGGCCACACCACCGCGAATACCTCTCTCGACAAACAATAATATTCTACGTCATCGAGGAGTTATAGTTCAATGCCCGTACGCTGGAGCAGAGCATCGAAAGCGAGTCCTGGCGCTGTATGATAGTGTAGAGAAACGGTTACGTATAAAATTTTCAAAATATCAACTAAAAGTACAACATCAGTTTTTAAATTTAGAATAGAATATTCACCAGATTTTTTTATACCGGCAGTATGCCAAACTTTAAATGAATTTGGATAATCATTCTCAGAAATTTCCTCGTTAATTAATTTTGAAAAAAAAAAAAACGTTTATTTCGAAGGTAATTGCGCCTCTTCCAGTTTTTCCCTCCAGTCTACATACTCGTACGGAAAGACTTCTTTCCTCGTTAAGAGTACACTCCTTTGCCCGACCTTATCGCCGCTATATTTTGGTGGGAAATTCATTCTCCATGGCTCGGCATAGGGTTTGATTCTAGGGTGACCCCTTGATTATATCCCCATTTCTTAGCCCTGATCACACAAGCGGGAAGGGAGCCCTTATCGGTAAAGGTTAATCGGTTCTTTAGCCATTGTTCCATGATGCGTTACTTTGGGGCCTCGATCTCATCGAAGCGTCCTACGCACGCGGTCGAGGCAGTACGGACGGCCACTCACGCCTGAGAGGAAAGTCTCTTACGACCTTTCGGAAGGATTTTGGAGGATCTTTTGCGACTGTCCAAGAGATCCGTTAAGATCTCTATCCGGGGAACGGGGACCCAAAGTCGTCTTTTGCAACCTGATCTTCGTACGTCTTCACGGTTCAGCGAGATGACCCCAGTACTCCGCTCGTAAAAACTAGCGACGGCCACGCCGCGGCCGCTGAGCATGTTCGTCGATGAACTCAACCTGCAGAGCGTCTCATGCTTTGCCGGGATCCAGGGAGTTCGCGTCCGCAACGTCTATCCCCTAGCTCCTTCGCCGACGGGTTTTCCGAGGCAACCCAACTTGCAAGGTCCCTCAATTCATCTTCTCTGGAATTGGATCCGATCCCCCGGTTACGCTCTCCCCACCATCACCAATCTTGTCCCGATAGTACTGCACCAGGACCTCCGGAGATTTCGAAAGCGTGTGATCCTGCACCCGCATATAGTTCAACCCTCCGCGACGGGTCCCTAATCCGTTGCACTTCGCGATAATATCAGATCAGTACTCACAGTTTACTCCGATTCTGCGTAGACTCGGGACTCTGACGACCGCGAGCACAGCCGCGTCTTTCTCCTCACGTACTCGGGAGCAAATATCGAGCCCTCCTTCTCATACCGATATTCGCGACGCGTTGCAACTCACTCCCTTTCTTTCGTCGTTTCTTGCACGGGCAACCTAGCTCCGCTCTTCTTGTTCCCCCATCTCAAGTTCGGTTTTTTCAAACAAAATGGTAGAATTTGAGCTTGAATATTGCTTGAACAAAATGGAAAACCAAACAAAATAAACTATATCTAATTGGCAACATTCTTCTGCACTGTCACACTGTCTATGTGTAATCATGTTTTCGGAGTCATTCAGATAGGATGATAATTTTTCAATGCTTCTTGCCATAAATCTGAATGAATCGATAAACCGGTAGTTTATAATTGTATCTTTTTGTAAATTATATATATTTTTCTATACTAAAATTCGCGCATCGACATTTATCACATAGCCTCGTTTAACATTTATGTTTTGAAAATTGTGAACGTAAGAGTCGAAATAGGTATGGAATCCTAGCGAAATGTTAAATTGAACTTTTTGAAATTCTATGTCTGAGTCATCATCACTACTATTCACATCGATTTCAGTTTCCACCATGAGTAGACGTATTCGTGACTTATTTGATATTTGCTGACTTAAATAAAGTAGCACTACTTCACTGCTCTTATCCTTTTGATCACGCTCGACACCCGAAATATTAATTGCTAAATCGTTTGACTTTACAAATTTTTGAATATCTTTTGAAGCAATAGAAAAATGTGTACCTTCGTACTTCAGTACTGAGCTGAAATGTGGATGCGAGCTGATCCTGTCTACATGACCTTTTGGTGGATTAAGGGCTGGCGTAACAGACCATAGGAAGGAAAAGGGGTCATTGTTTATAATATTGACGACTGTTTTGTTATGAAACATATCTTTTGGCAGCTCGACATATCTTGATAGACCTTCACGTAATGATTGATATTTATTAATATTTTACTTTTATTAATATTTATTTTAGGTTATGTCATCATGTAGAAATTTGCCGACCACTACGGTTCCTTCCTTTAATATAACTAGTGCTGTTACTGTATTTCACTAGCATTTTCGTCCTAAATCAATTCCAACGTGAGAAGTTCTTTTTCATCGCGAGTGCTAGCAAACAAGCTTAAAATGTAACTAGTGTCTAATCATAGCTACAATATATATTATTGAGTATTTTAAGATTTTCTGCACGAGAAACTTCACATTGATATTTAATTGAACTTTTTCTGTGTATTATAGTTGGGTGTAAATGGGTATTCCTTCATAGTGGACAATAATGGCCGTGTTCTATATCATCCAGATTTACGACCACTGGTGAGTCTTACAAAGTATTTCTCCTTATATACAGATGTACTTAAACTGAGAAAGAAAATCTGTGAGGTCAATCGAAACTTAATTAACGGAATTGCGCCTTGAGGATGGATACATCCAAACAAATGCAAAAGTCGAGCCTGAGTAACTATGTAGTTGAAACGTTTTGTTGAGCTGTTACGTCCGACGCAACGCAACCCTTTACCGCCCCCCCCCCCTCCTCAGCACCCATAAGCACCTCCATTAACAAAAGGTCAAGGACCACAACGATTGTAACTGATCTTCGACGAATGTGCGTTAGTTATTATAGGTTATAGATTATAATAATTAAGGGACATCATTATATTGTACACGATATCTCACACTCTCTCACGTTTCCAAGAACCACACCCACACTGCGACATTGCAGGTGGCTGAGAGGAAAGAAAGAGAGATCACGACAAATAAAGAATAAGAATTGCACAGACAATAACGCTGAACGGAATACCCAGAAACGAGGTGCCTAAAGAGCATTTTCAGTGTAGCACCACGAAAACCGCGCACGTCGGGACTCCTACAAGCCACCTTTCCGTCCCCTCACCAACCTCACCTTCAAGATGATCTGGCCAATGCACTAATCCAAAGAAGAATCCGTGATCGATGACCTATAGCCAGAACTCCATTAAGCAAGCGGGTGTAACAACCCCGATCACGCCATAACACGTATCCAAATTCCCGAAAATTTCCTGACAATGCATCCCACCCCCTCCAAATTCAAAATTTTCCTTATGCAAATCGATACTAATGATAGCCAGTTACTAATCAATCGTCTGGTAGAGCAGTATCCCTTCTGGAGTCTCGAGCCGATTGTTCGCGCCAATTCAGTGTTGTGCCGATCAAATACCTTAGGGTCTATTTCGATCTAGCTTATATTAGGGCCAAAGCGAGAAGTGCATCACCGCAGTGCCGAGCGTCCACGCAAAAGAACTGGTTTTCTGGCATTCCGTAAAGCGTTTGTGTAGTACGAGTATCCACCTTAAGGCTGGATCAGGAATCTCCTGTCAAACAACTCAACAAATTGAATCTCTCTATCGTTGAACGCCTTAGGGCGTTTCTTTCTCTTTCTCTCTGCTCAGCCACCGGTAAGTAACTCACGCCAATTAATTAAGACCATGGTAAACAATTCACACGTTGATGATCACACCCGTATCTCACTAGCTCAATCTATTTATTACCAGACGCACCTATTGTCATTTGCACTAGATTTGTACTAAATACTTTCTGTATTTAACCTATTTGTTTTATTATGTTAAGTTAAACTACACATTCCTTTTATGATTTTTGGAACCTAAACCCACTATATTCTGAACCCAACTAAATTCGTTATTATCAGTAGAAACCACAGCTCACGTAGAAGAAGTGAGGTTGTAAATCATTTGATTGTGATCCTCACTTTAACTAATGACCAAGGAACATAAACGCAGATAGGCATGCTTTAGCACCTTAAAGTGGCAAGAACCCAATTAGGGTTCAATCGTGATCTGAATAAATGCATTTCAGAAAGCGCCATCAAAATTATATATATTATTAACACCTTATTGATGGGGTCATAACGTTGATTTCCTATAGCTAAAACGGGAAGGAAATATGCATGCTGTTTTTTTTATAAATATATTTATTTAATAGAAAAATAAAGATTTTTTACATGAAACTATCAAAAATAAAAATTTTATTCAAATTAAAAAAATCTTAAAAAATAAAACATACAGGGCTATTCACGGCAAACGCACTAGCTGAAATTGGCCCTGAATTAGTACTTTCGGTAACTTCAGTTGGTGCGTTTGCCGTGTATAACCCTGTATAGATGTATATTTGACAATATAATCGCGAAAATAAAAATTTATTTCGTATAAAATTACAAATTCCATATCGAGAAATTAATAATTTTGTTTAGTATGATAGGCATTAAAAGTATTTTCAATGTGTAATTTATAAAAATGGAAAAAAAAGGACATTATAAAAATTACACATATACTTAATTTCGCTCCTTTTCTTTTATTGGTGTACCAAACGCGACATCGTTTTTTTTTTTGTAAAACTATTAATTCTTTCGGTTTTTATTATTTCTATTTGATGTGTTAGTTATTGCAGATGGGGAACAATTATTACTGTCTTGCTCTCTGCTAGAAATCATTCCCGTTTTCATAATGTGTAGCAAGAAATCGGCGTACTGAGGATTTTTTAGCTGGTTTATTTCTGAAAAAAAAAAAACTCGAAAGGAATTATGTAGGGCACAATTAAAGATAAAAAAAGCTGCTTTTTTTACCATTTTCTTCTTTTTTAGATATAGAGCAGAATGCTAAATACTGATCAGCAGTATCAACACCCTTCATATTTTTATTTTAATTTATAATTTTATTTATTTCTTGTATTGTAGAATTATGTAGAGTAGAAATCATTCTTGCATTTTTTTTGTAATCCACGTTTGTAAAAAAACTTTACTCTTACGGCGATAGATCATTTGCCAAGGGTTGTTTTAGATTTTTTAGTTGCTCTGGTAGTCCTCGATTAGCTCGAATGGTTCCACGCATAGGAATCTTATGGCGAAGAAGTTTTAGTGCACTTTTGATAGTATTGTAAAAATTATTTATGTACACATTATGCCAGAGATTTTTACATGAACTACACGGAATTTTATCGCAATTTCCAAATGTGAACTCTTTTCACAATAAATTACGACATTTATAATGTATTCTGTTGCATATTAGCATAACATTCTTACAAGGATTCCGTATTTAGTAATTTTTTCGGATTATATACCTTAACAGACAGACGACTTTTCCACGGAATAATACTTTCATCAATTGCTAAATTCTGCTTTTGTTTGTAAATAATTTTAAATTTATGTTCGAAATAATTAATCGACTTCTGAATTTTAAATAATCTTTCATTTTTCTCGTGATTCTTCTTCAATATTAGAAAAACGTAAATATTTTCAAATTTGAAAAATCTGTGCCGGCTCATAGTCTTAGCAAAAATTGGTGTTTCTATCAAGGAATTCGTGGACCAATAATCACTAACAAGAAAAATTAAGAGACACGTATTTTTTTTATCGGCGGAAAAACAGTTTTAGGCGGTGAAATCAACCCCCAAAGATCGGCAATTCGAGGGTGATAATGCAGTTTCATCTAGAAGAAGTGGACCGATTTCAATGAAACATAAACTAAAATGTTTCTCATCCCAAGTAATGAAAAATACACCTAGACATGAAAAAAAATAGTCTCTTGTGGGGGTAAACCACCACTCGATTATTCTTTTTCTCACTCTATTTAAAAAACTTACAAATGAAATTTAATAAAACACGTACGTTTATTACGGAAATACGTACGAACGGAAATACGTTCAAGGGTGTAAATTACCCTCTGCATACCGATTCATGAATTTCCATATAGGACCACTTCTTGCACAATTTAAAAGTGTAAATTAAGTAAAAATATTCTCGTTCTTCGTTTTATCACCCTTCGAAATGCCGAACTTTGGGGGGTCGATTTCACCCCCTAAAACCGTTTTTCTGCCGATAAAAAGAATACGTGTCTCTTAATTTTTCAAGTGCTACAACATAGTTGAGTTTCATTGAAATCGGAGGGGGACACTAAAGTGATGTCCCTTGTAAGTTTATTTTGTTAACTTGTCCCATTATAATCAGTAAAGCAAAAAACTTTTTTATTTCTACTAATGTCGCTTCCATCCATTTTGCACCATGTTTTAATTCATACTTCGTTTAAAATGTCATCCCCGATAAATAAAGACGCAACATCTATAAGATCATTGTAATTATCTAGAATTTGTTTTCCGAGCGTGCTCAGAAAATTCTCATTATTTCATGGGTCATCCCGTGTTGATCAACAATCTTCTTCTCCTTCTTCGGAAATGTTCTACATCAAGCAATTACTTCCTTCGCTTTCTTCTAAAGCTGTCCAAAATAACCTGCGGCCTGCGCAAACTTCTATTAATTTTCCTAAAATATAGGTCCTCATCAACTTTGTCTCTATTAGTGCCAGCATCACTGTTAGTTTCTACATCCTCCAAAAATATGGTTTTCGAATTTATATACCACTTTTTTAATGCCATATTTAAAAAATGCTCTAGTTACACTCATAAATATTAACACTTGTACGCACGCTAAGAGTTAACTGCACCTAAGGTAAAATATGACGGTTATTTTGACCGATATTCATATGATGACTAACAGCGTCATCTGTAACAGATAACAGTATTCAATTTGACGCCAAATGGCGTCATTTGTAGATAAGATGTTAATCTATTCTCAATGTGTTTCTTTCCTAATATTCGAATAACGAAAAAAAGTTACGATTTGTCGTATGATCACTCAATTTTGATAGTAGTTGTCACAACACTGACTAGTATAGTTCTCAATATTATATAGTATATATTGGGAGGATCACTAAAATCTCGAGGGACCAAAGCATGGATATAATTTATATTTTTTGTCCATCGTATAATGTCGTACACAGAGTAATGGTACGCAGAGTAAGATACGTACAGCGCAATTCACCAGAAAGCCGGAATATTATTTGATTGCTATGTTGAGTCAAGAGATTATCCCTATATTATTCTTTCTGTGTGTCAAGTTGTTAGTCTTGACTTTCAGAGAATGATTTTAACTGACTGTAATAATTTCGCGGTTCATAACATAACATCTTGCATAATTTATAACATTGCACTAATTACGATCACTTTATATAAGCATGATTTTATTTCTAATAAATTAACGAGTTTTTAACATTTTAATTGCAGCCAGGAAATGCTAACGTAAGTAAATAAAAAAATTTCTTTCATAAATAATAGTGTAATTATGTTCCATATTTGAGTGACAATGAGGGAGGCAGTTCCTAAGATAAAAAACTGCAAATTAATTACGATAGACTTCATAGAACTATCTTACGAAACTATCGACGAAAAAATATCCAATGTGATGAAATATACAGTATGGCACAGTATCCAACGGTAAAACACTAAATAAAACAATGTATTAATGTGGAAAATATAAATCTAACCTTAGATTCGATATCATTCGTGACGTCTCCTTACGGTAGTCAATCGTTTTTGAGTGACATTTGGGTAAATTAACGCTAAACAAAATAGAAGCCGTATATATGGTACATACACTATCGCTTCATGTTGGTTAAAGGGAATAAAAAGGTGTGCCATAAAAGTAATTTGCGATAACGAGTGCGAGAAGAAAATACTAGTGCGATAAAGTAAAACTGGGTCGATTTGCGCATGCGCAGTAATTTTATCGCATCCTTAGTTATAAAGCGACACTTCCGCCACACTTTGGAGGCACAAGAAATAGCAGTTTTCATACATGAGTTATATAAATGTTATTTTCATTACATCATAATTAGAATTAACCTACTACGTCAAGTAAAATGTTCAAAGAAACATTAATACAGTACGACATAGATTTTATGGACAAGTCGGGACTGGAAGTCCGTAAAATCGAGGTTCCCTAGGCCTCGCCCCTATAATGCCTAAAGCCACTCGCAGACAGTACCTTCATATGGTCGTAGTGTTTCTTCAAGTAATTTTTATTTCGGTATTCAGATAATTTTTAGCAATTTAAATTTACAGATTTATATAGTCTATATTTTTTTAATAGATTAATCCAGATTTGTATTTAAAAAAACTCAGTTGAATACTTGAAACGGTTACTACGACTTTGCGAGGCACCGAATGACAAATTGACGCGCAATTTCTATCGGATGAATGCTTTCGTCGAGGTTATCTATTAGATTCACTTTCTCACTGTTTGTTAAAGTCTTACGTCTCTTTAGTTTCTCCATTACTAAATTATATGTGAATACTTATCACAATTTGTTACGTCCTTAAATAATAATTACATACTTCCATAAAATCGTAATAAAATGCGTTTAAGGATAGTTACCTCCTGCCATAACAATTGAAAAATTGCACTTTGACAGTATCTGACATTGTGAATTTCAAAATTTAATGTGTAAAATCAATTTCAGCGACCTCTAAAACTTTTAGAATACAAGAAATCTGAATACCTCGCGAGCGTATGAGGAATGCCACCAAAAGGGCGTCAGGAAACGAAGGGGCGATTCTGGTAAAAATACAACCAAACATTATTGAAACGATTAAACTTCTTAATTAACACATAAAAAGAGCTTTCTAATGATTGGAAAGACAAATTGAAGCAAGATAGTTCCGCTTTAATGAGAAATTGGTTGCACCGGCACAGGGGTAGTTCATCCTGAAACGACATTTTTTGTCGAAAAACGCAAACACATGTATCTCCTACTTTTGTTTAGTACTTTCAAATGCAACTGGTTTCATCAAAATCGAATCGATAGTTTTTTTGTTATAAAAATTTCGCACTTTTCAACCCCTATACATTTTTATGTATTTAACCCCACCAGAACGGCCCAAAATGTATTTTTCATTATTCACCATGAGGATTATTCTCCAATTCGTCCCATTTAAATATCTTGACTGGAAATATGCGAAACTGCGAAAACCGCCGTCGAGAAACCCAATTTAGGGAGTTGATTTCATCCCCTAAAAACGTTTTTCCATCGATACAGAAACACGTGTATCTTAAATTCTGATGGGGAATAACATATTTAAAAACTAACGAAATCGAAGGGGAATACCTGAGGTACGTCCCTTTTAAGACTTGAAATTTAGATGAAAGGAAAGAACGACTATTCTAGATGGAGCTCCTAAGTAGACATGTATCCAAGCTTGGAGATCGTAGTGGACTTAATCGAGGAATGTTAAAATGCCGATTTTGTGTATTGCTAAACCATGAGGCTTTCGGGAATTGCTCTTGGTTGCTGAGGTCTTGTCGCGTTATACACTGAGAAAAAATATAGTTCCGTGAACTATATTTTACACCGTACGCGTTGGTTGGCCCTGTCTTTGACTGTTTGTTTCTTGCTACCGCACGTCACTTTGATATTATTAAAACTACACCGGTGCGTTATCCGACTAAGATACTTGATTTAAATCTAATTTTGGTAAGTTAAGATACTCTGTATCTTTCGATTGCCGAAGGTCGTTACTACGTATACCCGATTTATTAATTGATCCATCAGGTAAAGAATCGGAAGAAATAGGAATTAAGTGCCAGGGGACTTTCCAATTGACGTGACGTATAATGTTACGTGAGTCTAGTATGGTATCTTGGTATACGGAACGAGAACGAAATTTAACTGTAGGATCTGATTGCTTCTTTGCTCGGTATATTAATTAGTTCACAAATTAGAACACTAGCAATTGTCTGTCTGTTGCTGTATACCTGAGTCTTCCAATTCTATACCTGAACCTTGCGAGTACTGCTAGTTTCGAGGAGTTTCAGGTTTATCGTTTATTTAAAGACATAGTAAGGATTAGTATGACAAATTCCTTTTGAACATAATGCTTGCTAAAATAATAAGAATTTACGTATCAATTTCCAATCGTATAAAAGACAACATAATTCATAAATTGTGTATTCCGACATAATATGAGCTGAATATAAAACAAAGCATAAATGCTAATTGATAAGTATAAAATTATAAGAAATGATTATATAAACGATTCATCCACTGATGCACTTGTACAGTACTGTTGGTTTTTTACACGTAAGTGTTTTTTGGTGGATATCGCAAGTTTTTATTGCTCAACGGGATATAGAAGCTCTAAGCACTGAAATTTATATTTTTACAGATATAAAATGTAAATGCATTGTGATGTTGCTAATCAGAATAATATATTGCATTGGCGAAAATGTTTAATGGCATATAAATTTAATTTGTAAGTCCATTTTTTTGGGAATGCATAAAGATATATACAAATTTAAAAAAAAGGAATCTTGAATACATATAAGCGTCGTTAATGGTGTCCAGCTAGTTGAAGCTATGGTGTGAGCGAAACGCCAAACCGTCACACGTTGCACACTTTTCTGGACACCCTGAACTTCCACGTTCGACACCTAGATATAGGAAACTATGGAGAGGAACACCTCGACATCCTATATCTCTACAAACTGTAATCTAAAATAAGAGGAGCTATGTCAAGCACACTATACGACACCCACACGCGCGATCCACATACATGTTATACTTTTCGTGCAGGGCTTAAGACTTATAACTTTATACTATTATAAATCCAGCCTTATATCAACTGAAAATTCGGTGTGAACGGTAGCTTCACGTATAAAATGTATTTGATTGTGTGTGCATTCGTAAATTACCAACACTATCCAAAGTACACATAGCTAGGGAAGGCAAAGCAACCAGCGCCATCCCTCGTGTGAGGGATGATGACATGATGACAGTCTCCACCCACTGGGGACAGCCGATTATTTATATCCCTACAAAAACAGTGATTGGTCGATAGGTCAACGAATGTAACGCAAATAAACAAAAGAATAATGCAATATGTTTTATTTTTGCTTTTCATTGAATACATGTCTTGGGCTTTAAATTCACAATCAAGAAACTCGGTCGACTGTTACGACATTTTTACACAACAGATGGCGCTGACTACTTTGCCTTTGTGGCGGCTCTGGATGCAATAGGATGCAGCAATTCTATCATTTCCCAAACCAGAAACCATCACGGACCTTCGTCGATTCTTGGGGATGATCAATTATTATCGCAAATGCATGTCCAATGCTGCAGAGCTCCAAGCA
>JARPRH010000747.1:6739-18704 GCA_031763665.1 Calameuta haemorrhoidalis
ATATACCCGGTTCAGAGGCTAGCTCACCTGGGAGAGCGTCGTGGCGTTCAGAGGCTAGGCGGGAAAAGGAATAGATAAGCGCTAAAGAAAAGAGGTAAAAGAAAGATAACAGAGAGAAATAAGCAAGTTTAACGCACCGAAGCTATATTAAATCAGCATATTCTACAAGCAAACAATTAACAACAGTTAAAAAGCATCGAAAGCAGAAACAGATAACGCCAAAGCAAAATAGGTACGGAAATAGCTTGGTAGAATCCCAGAGAAAGAAAGCGGGATTTACTACGGTGCGAAAGCGAAATACGATAACAAAATCCTTAGAGTAATTTTACAAAACCGTAGGCTCTTGAGGGATTCTATATAAACTAAAATTCTTAAAGCTAAACGCGGAACTAGCGCGAGGGACTACGGCCCTGTTTCGGCTATACGGCACGACAGCGGTACGAAACCGTGCCGACGTAAAAAGTAATAAGTTAAATAAATCTTCAATAAATACGGTCTACCAACGCAACGCGAGAATAAATAATTAAATAATTCACGATACCACGCACGAACAGGTTCACTCGCGAAGTTTCCCGACAATTGGAAAGAGTCAAGAATATAACATACGAAAATTACAAAGAATAAACAGGTACAAGGTACAATAAATTATCACTAGTAATACAATCGTGTAAAATAGTTAGGAGGAATGGCACACTCTCGAAAATTAGCAAAGAGAATTATATTGCAAAATTATTAGTAGGTACGCCAATGAGGTCAGCGGTGCCCTCAACTCGTGGGCCGCCCGAATACTCGAAACAGCAAAAAAAAAAAAAGGTGACTCTACGGTAGAATAATATTGTAAAGTGGCACGAGATTTTCAATAAGACGATAACGGAATTTACAAAACTCCACGTAGAAATTAATTCAATAGGAGGATGCCAGTCCTAATAACGACAGCGAGATATAGATAAAATAAATAGTTCAGAGAATAAAAGCAAAATCACAATTCCATATAATAAAGCGACATATACCGCCGGAAAGAACAATAGAAAAAGCGAAGCGATAATAAATTCAAAGCGAGCGGATTTTCTCGACAGGGAAACGGCCAAGCCGGAGACGCCGGGGCCCTATACGTTTCCACGTGGTCGAGAAGAGAATCGTCCTTTTACTTAGAGGGACTGGAAAGATATTCAGTCCCGGTAAGCGAGAAAATTGCCGTCGAGACAAAGAGCCTAGACGAGTATTATTCCAGATAAATGTACAATAGATCTCAATAATTATTGGTAACGTAAAGTGCTCACCAAACGAGAAACGGCAAAGATAGCGCAAAAGAGATCGAACTCCGCCAAGTCCTCGGACTTCCTTCCTTCCTTCTATTCCTTATTACAAGAATTTATCGGCAATCGGCTTGTCAGTTCACTATGGCTTATGACTTTTCCCTAACCACCGGTAAAGAAGCTCCAAACGTAAGTGAACGAGCCGAAATTCGTCGCCGGAGGAAGAGCCCTCGGGGCCCCCCTCTCTAAATTAATAATTCCTAATTCGCACGGTAGCGTGATAACAAAATATAGTAATACGATAATAGGTAAATCTAGCGCTGGACGATAGCGAGAGGCGAGACGTGAGACGGCTAGAATCCGAAGATAGCCGGAACGAGCCGAGCTGAGTGCAGGAGTCCTTCGTGCGGCCGATCGTGAGTCCTCGATGCGAGCGGCAGGATCCAGCGAAGAGTAGGCCCTGATATCTTCTCCGGGGGCCACTGATAACGGGAACGCCAGGGAACGTTCGGCGACTGGGCGGCACGATAGAGGTTGTCTTTCCCTACTATCGGCGGCGCAAGTGGCGAAGGCCCTTCTTTGGCGGCCCGTAAGGACGGCCGGCAGAAGTGGTTGAGGGATCCCATCCCGGGTCTCCCTTGCTCCATGGAAGCACCTCCGAACGGACGGCAGTGTCGTTGCGTCGTTGCGGCGGGATTTATTTGTTCCCTACTCCTCGTAGTCTTTGGGACGGAATTCCCAAAATTCCCGCTTGGAATCGAGTGAGTCGATGCTCGGTCATGGGCGCAGCACACTTTGAAAAGATTGCGTCGCTAACCCATTAAACCGTAATGATGACGCCGAGTGGCGTGTCACCGCGTAAGGTACATTCGGTCGGAGACACCGTACCGCGGTAATGCTGTGAAGACACGGGTTCCGGAGGGTCTAACAGACCACAAGAGAACGATATCAAATGGTAACGACCAGAAACAACCATTGGAAACGGCTGGTACGCAGAATATATCCGTGCAAAAGCGCGCTCCGGCTGAACGGCCGACCGCCGTCGTCTTGGACTGTTCCCTCCTACTAGTACGATCGGAGCCGAGGAGCGTACGAGGAGACAGGCGGTTTAACACGGGTTTAAATGGAGGAAACACGCAGCGGCCATACCTGGCGCACTCGCAAGAGTAAGCCAAAACTTAGTCTATGGCCCGGCGCGGAAGCGATTCGCTCCGAGGCTACGTGTTGTTACTCGAGGGTGCCCCGAACATGAAATCGAATGACATTTTCTTTGGAGGACCTCCTTCCTTCGTTCCTACTTGCATTCGGGCAAGGGTCGCAAAGTTGCGCCCCGGGGGCATTGCCACGTATCTCAGGCTGGATACTTCCCCAAGGCAGTTGGACCTGGATCCCCCTCACGCGTGCCGTGCTCCGCCGGGTGCATGCCACCGCGAAATGTTCAGCTCGCACATCGCTTCGTAAACTTATCCAGCCGGATATCACCGAAGGTCTGCTTCTTGCGTTGGTATCGCGCAGAGTGTCACGTCGTAAAGTCCGTTCTGGCGCGGTGCATTCAGTTCGCGTTGAGCGAACGTTGAACGATGCTTCGACCTTATATTGATACCTTGTCTGTTACGGACCGGCTGTTCGACGTTCTCGCCGCTCGTTCGTATCGGCTGCCGGTGGTATGTGTGCTGGCAAGCGACTAAGCGATGGGGGTTCATCGTCCTACCACTCTATTATGAAGTCCCTCCTCTCCTGGCGCATCGTTTTCGTCAGCTGCAAGAGACACGCGGCTTCTTGGGTCCCCCGCCCCGACGGATACAACGTACACGTCATGGTCGCGGCTCGAACGCAAAGTCCCTCCTGGCGCATTGGCTTTTCCGCGCGTTTTACATCAAAGCCGAGACGATACGGACATTTTTTTTTATTTATCATCTCTCCATATTGCCATATTGCCACCCCATATGTTATAATTGGCACAAACACACAATCATACATTATATTCATTACTCCTTTCTTTAAACACCAATCCCTTCTTGTAACTCTGTTTAATTTTGCAAAAAGTCTCTTAGCCTTTTCTTTTAAGTATATAGCATGACTCTTAAAACTCAATCCTTCATCCCATATTACACCAAGGTATTTTATCTCTTTCACATATTTCACACTTTCTGTCCCTATTTTTATGCTAGGATGTCTATTTTCACTTAAGTTTCCTTTTAACATCATCATTTTTGTTTTACATATTGATATTTTCATTTTATGCAGCACTATCCATTCCTTCATCTTCTTCATTGCCTTATTTGCCCTTCTTTTTATTTCAGCCCTACTGTTTCCTTTTATTATGACTACCTTATCATCTGCATAGCACACGTTCACACATCCGTTATTATAATTTCCAGTATCCTCGTCAAACACCATACTCCATATCTCTGGTCCAACAACTGACCCCTGAGGACAGCCCTTTTTAACTTCCTTTTCCACCTGATTATATTTGGTGCTTACTATAACCTTTCTTTCTTCAAAATAGCTTTTCATCATTTCATACAGGTTTTTCGATCACTGAGCCATTCTTGTTCTTCTTAAAACACTTTGCCACCACAAATTGTCAAATGCTCCGGCAATATCTATAAATATCCCAAGCACATACTTCTCTTTTGCATTTACTATTTCATCCATAACTCTCATCATTGCATCTTCAGTCGAACAACCTTTCTTAAAACCATATTGTTCCTTAATACTCATACCTTCCGCTATATACATAATCTCAATCCTCTCTATTATAAGTCTTTCTAATATTTTTCCTAATATAGGTAATAACGTAATCGGTCTATAAGATCCTACCTCATTTCTAGGTTTATCATCTCCTTTTATTAACAGTTTTATTATTCCAGTCTTCCATATCTTTGGAAAGACTCCTTCCATTAAACACTTATTGTACATTCCTTTTATATGATGGGACTTTAGTTTCCATACTCTTCTTATCATTTCTATCTCTATCAAGTCAATCCCAGGTGACTTTCCAATTTCTACTCTTTTAATAATGTAGTCGCCTAGGGACTTTGGGAAGAGTGCGCCACTAATATGAAGCGCGCAGCCAATGAGAGTAGAGGAGTAGTGTGTGTTCGCTTAGAGAAGCCATGCGTCCTCGGTTGTGTGTAAAGAGAAAAGGAAAAAGTGTTTTCTATGAATAAAGAGAAGAAAATATTGGGAAACCGAATTGAATTGAGTTCCTTTATTTAGAATTAAGGGGTTTAAAGAATTCAGAAGTGGGATCCGTGCTGGATTGCGCTGGATCAAAGGTGGATTGTGAAGACCAGTGGAAACTACTGCCACGTGGGGCAGAGACAAAGGAATTGCGTCGCAGAACATTCTCGAAACGTTAGGAAAAGTATATGTTGGTGGTGTTCCCTATGTTCGCGGAAGGAAAATCGCGACGGTACACTCTATTGCAGATATACAGGGTGTCCCATTTGAAACAGTCCATCCAAATATCTCCTAAGGCAGGCAATTAACAGAAAAATGTTTGATATAAAAGTTGTAGGGTTTCGAGGGGGACATACGATGCTTGCATTATATTGAGCTTTCAATGTCATGCTTGCAAGCTGCAAGCACAAAGTGCTTTTTCAAGAGACTCGGTCGAGTCTCGCGCCAAGTACAGGCAACCGGCCGTACAGGGCACAGCTCGCAGAGACTCTTTACCCGAGTCAACTCTTATACCTGTGTTTGGAACGAAATATCTTTTGAACCGCTATATATGAGAAAAAATTATTGATACATTCTTTATAGGAATTGAGGGTTCTGAATTGATTGCCACCAAGTTCAATACGATTCGTGTACGGGATCAGGGCGTATTGAGATGGCGAGCGAGATGATTTTATTTCAGTTCCGTCGTCGTCGTCGTCGTCGTCTTCGCACGTCCATCTACTTTTTTACATCAGAGATGGCGCTGACTGCTTTGCCTTTGTGGAGTGTAAAGGACGCTACATTACCGATCCAAAAAAGGCAGCACTGTCGGCATGCAGCGCTCCGACTAATCCCTGGCCGGGACGCCACAGCGTAGAGCCGCGGGAACAGTCTAGAGAGTAGACACGTGCCACACGTTTGCAGTGTTCATTTTCTAATATAAGTTATTCCACTAGTCCTGTCGTGTAAATAAAGATTTTCCAGTAGATGGTGTTTATTCCCTACCGTGGAAAATAATGGTGACCCCGACGTGATCTATAGTGGTTCGAGAGAAAACGCAAGCCACGCCACGCAAGGAACAAAGAAACCGGCCAGTTGGCGTGTCGATTTTTTTCCTTTTGCTCCCCGAAAATCAAACGCACGTGCGAAAACGTGTCGATTCGTGAGTAAAATCTACGTAATCAGCAACAAACGTTCGTTGGGGCATTCTGGAAGTCGTGGACCGAGTACATGGATTGCATCATCCGTATAGATCTCGTGCATCCCCGCATTTATGCCGCTATCCTCTATTGAGTTATCTACGTCTCAGACGCTCTACGCAACGACCTTATTATTTTTCTTACTGTTACACGCATTGTTGACAAACCAAGATTTACGCAGTATCAGGGACATTATGATTGGCGAAGGCGAGCAAGAAGAAGGTGCTGAACCACGTGTTGACATGTCTCCCATAGCGAAATTACCTCCATTCTGGAAGGACGATCCAATGGTATGATTTTGCCAAGTGGAAGCCTCTTTCGGCATAGCAGCTATAACCAAAGACGAGACCAAGTATCAGTATCTCCTCGCCAACTTGGACTCCAGTGTTCTACCCTTCGTCAGGGACATCATACAAAACCCCCCTGCATCGGCCAAATACAAAACAGTGAAGGAACGCATACTTTCATCTTTCGCTGAATCAAAGGAGAGTAAAGTGAGACGTATGCTGAAGGGCCAGTTGCTCGGTGACCAAAAGCCATCACACTTCTTACAGCACCTACGAAATCTTTCATCTAGCCAATGCGAAGAAACTGTTTTGAAGTCCTTATTTCTTGAACAACTTCCACAGCAAGTTAGTGCTATCCTCGCAGGCAGTAGGGAGGATGACCTAACAAAACTTGCCTTGCTTGCGGACCAAATTATGGAGCTACAACAACCAGTCCAGGTATCCTCGCTCGAGAAGGGTTCACAACCGCAGGCAACTCTGTCGAACACGGACTCGGCGCAGACCGAACTCGTTCGCCAGATCGCAGCGCTGTCAGCGAAATTCGACAAGGTTTTTAGCAGTAAAACGAGTGAGCGAGGTAGGCAGCGAAACAACTCAAATTCAAGATGCACAGGTAACTGTAATTGCGCAAAAGATAGATCACCGTCCCAGAGAGGTAATCGTAGTCGTTCCAAAACACCACATCCTAGCGACCGAGTGAACTATAGTAACAATGATACTAATAAAATTTGTTTTTATCATCAGCGTTACGGCGATAGGGCCCGCAACTGCCGGGAACCCTGTTCATAGAGCTCGACGTCGGACAATGCGGAAAACTGAATCGGTCATCGCGTATCGAGGCGGTCGACGATGACTCTTTCAAGCAATATCGCCTCATCATCCTCGACAAGTCGACCGGCATATCGTTCCTCGTCGACACCGGAGCGGATGTATCCGTTGTACCACGGAAGGCAGTGGACCGTATACGAGCCGAGCCTTCTAATTTCAAGTTGTACGCCGCTAATAACACCGTCATAGATACATATGGACACAAACTTCTACACCTCAACCTTAGCCTGCGTCAACGGCTGAGCTGGGTCTTCACGATCGCTGATGTACCAAGAGCAATCATAGGCGCCGATTTTTTGTCACGCTACGGCTTACTCGTAGACCTGAAGCATAAACGACTCATCGATTCTGAGACACGTGTCCACGTCAATGGCATCGTCGCGTGCGAGGAATACACGTCCGTCACGACTATAGCAAGTGATGCTCCATACCGGGAACTGTTAATCGAGTTCTCCTCTATAACACAGCCCACGACTATCGGGAAACGGGTCCAGCATAGTGTGCAACATCACATCGTCACGAAGGGACCTCCGGTCGCAGAGCGAGCTCGTCGACTGACCACTGAGAAGTACAAGGTTGCCAAGCAAGATTTTGAGTTTATGGTGGACCAAGGAATTTGTCGCCCTTCGTGCAGCCAATGGGCGAGTCCGTTGCATCTAGTACAGAAGAAAACCGGAGACTGGCGATCGTGCGGTGACTACCGCCGCCTCAACAACGTTACGGTTCCGGACAAGTATCCCGTACCACATCTACACGATTTTTCTCATCGACTCCACGGTTGCACCGTCTTCACGACGCTCGACTTGACACGAGCCTATTACCAAATACCAGTAGCGCCCGAAGACCGAGCCAAAACTGCAGTAATTACTCCATTCGGGTTATTTGAATTCAACGTAATGACCTTCGGTCTGTGTAATGCAGCCCAAACATTCCAACGCTTTATGGACACCGTCCTGCGTGGCCTGGATTTCTGTTTCTGTTACATCGACGATATACTCATCGCTTCAAAGGATCCTGAGGAACATACACGTCACTTACGCATCGTCTTCGAGCGACTACAGCAGTTTGGGGTTGCAATAAACGTCTCTAAATGCACATTCGCAGCAGATCAAGTACAGTACCTCGGCTATTCCATCGATCGGCCACGGTACACGGCCACTGGCAGATCGTGTCGCTGCCATCATGGATTACGAAAAGCCAAAGGACGTTTCGGAATCACGCCGATTTTTGGGAGTCATCAATTTTTATCGACGTTTCATCCGAAATGCCGCCGAAGCTCAAGAACCCCTGAACGCTTATCTATCCGGCGCAACTAAAAAGGACAAGCGTCCCACAGTATGGACTCAAAAGGCGGAAGCCGCATTCGAAGCCTGTAAGAGTAAGCTAGCGAACGCATCGTTACTCGCTCACCCGCTCGAAAATGCTCCCCTTGCTTTACATACGGATGCATCAAGTACGGCTATGGGCGCAGTACTCGAGCAATACAATTAAGGTCGTTGGGAACCGCTCGGATTTTATTCGAAGAAACTATCGCCGGCCCAAACAAGATATAGCACGTACGACCGCGAACTACTAGCAATATTTTCTGGCCTACGTTTCTTTCGATTTTTGATTGAAGGACGGGAACTTACTGTCAAGACAGACCACAAGCCACTTACATTCGCTTTCAACCAAGGGGCTGACAAGGCTTCACCGAGACAACAACGGCAGTTAGATTTCATCGCACAATTTACAACGAGGATCCTGCACGTTAGCGGAATAAAGAATGTCGTGGCAGATGCTCTTTCGAGGGTCGACTCTATCAATATGCCCGTAATCGCCTCGACTGAAGACATCGCTCAAGCTCAGGAGGCAGACGAAGAACTTAAACAGCTCCTTCGGTCAGACAGCTCGCTGCAGCTACGTAAGCTACGTGTTGGCGATAGCGACACCGCAATATACTGCGATGTAGCAACCGAAGAGGTCCGTCCCTACATACCAGCAAGTCTGAGGAAAAAAGTTTTCTACGCAGTGCACAACCTGTCTCATCCGAGTGGCAGGGCTACCAGGAAAATGATACAACGAAAGTTCGTCTGGCCTTACATGAACAAACACATTACCGAATACACACGAACTTGTCTGCCTTGTCAAAGAAGCAAAATATCAAGGTATAACCGCAACGTTCCACAGCATATTCCCGTGCCTGACGAGCGTTTCAGCCATGTCCATATAGACATAGTTGGCCCGTTACCAGTTTCTCGGAACTTCCAGTACTGCCTAACGATGATCGACCGTTTTACGAGATGGCCTGAAGCCGTGCCAATCGCAGATATCTCAGCTGATACCGTTGTCCACGCATTGTTCGCTACATGGATTTCGCGTTACGGCACGCCCACAACGATCACAACAGACCGCGGAAGTCAATTCGAGTCAGCATTCTTTCAAGCGCTAATCGATTTCATCGGGTGCGAGAGAATACGCACATCTGCTTACCACCCAGCTTCGAATGGAATGGTGGAACGGTGGCATCGCTCTTTAAAGTCCGCAATAATGTGCCATGAAAGTACGCAGTAGGTCGATGTTTTACCTATCGTACTCCTTGGTCTACGAACTAGCCTGAAAGAAGACATCAACTCAACAGCAGCTGAACTAGTCTTTGGTACGACTCTCCGAATTCCTGAGGAGTTCCTAGTCGACTCAAAAAGCACGGAGCCACAACAAATATATGTTGAAAAGCTACGTCGACACATGCGAGAGATCCGTCCTGTGCCAACCGCTCATCATAGCAAACGGAAGCCTTTCACGCACAAGACCCTTCATACGTGCTCTCACGTCTTCCTAAAGGTCATCGGGGGGTCATTGGATCAACCCTTCAGTGGACCATACAAAGTACTAGAACGCACATCGGACACGGTTTTCAAGATAGACGTAAACGGGAAGCACACCACGGTTTCAACAGAAAGGTTAAAGCCTGCCTTTATAGAGGGCACTCCAGCGCAAACACAGCAGACGGCAACTCTGAGACCACCCGCATAAATATCAGTGCCTCTCGCACCTCCAACGCTGACACCACGCCCGGACGCTCCTCCAAGGACATACACGGGGCATAAAAAGAAGAAAGCGGTACAGTTCACAACCAATTAGGTTGCTGGAGGGGGGTACTCTGGAGTGTAAAGGACGCTACATTACCGATCCAAAAAAGGCAGCACTGTCGGCATGCAGCGCTCCGACCAATCCCTGGCCGGGACGCCACAGCACAGCGTAGAGCCGCGGGAACAGTCTAGAGAGTAGACACGTGCCACACGTTTGCAGTGTTCATTTTCTAATATAGGTTATTCCACTAGTCCTGTCGTGTAAATAAAGATTTTCCAGTAGATGGTGTTTATTCCCTACACCTTATTTACCTATTTGTACTCTGAATGGTGTTGGAAATTTTCGAATACACAACACAATCAAGTATACTTTGTACGTGAAGCTACCGTTCACACCGAATTTCTAGTTAGTATAAGGCTGCTTTCACAATAGTAAAGAATTATTAAGTCTTTAATAGCATTCATGTGGAGCGCGTGTATATGGGTGTCCATATGCGTGTGCTTCGCATAGTTCCTCAAATTTTAGGTAACAGTTTTTAGAGATATGGGATGTCCAGGTGTTCGGCTCCGTAGTTTCCTGTATCTAGGTATCAGACGTGGAAGTCCAGGGTGTCCAGGCGTTCCTCTCCGTAGTTTGCTGTATCTAGGTGTCAGACGTGGACGTCCTTTGGAATTCCTGGCACGGACCCGCCAAGTAGTACTCGATAAGGAATCACCTAAAGTATTATTAATTATGAAATCACCATTAAATCATAATTAAATACGGGAAGCAGTAGTAATGTAAAAGAGTAGCGAAAACGTTATAGGAAATTTTGAAAATATAATTAAATCATATAATAGGAAAACATGTAGTGACTTATGTACTTGGCCTCGATAATATGATTTCCATACTTTTTGTTAAAGGAATTCACAGCACTCCTGTACTTGGCGTAGTTTTTTACACGTAAGTGTTTTTTTGGCAGTTTAACTTACTACGCGATGGATACGCGAGCAGCGACCAGACGCAACATCAGGTACATACGGTGTATGGTAATTTTTCGCGACGAGAGTTGCGAGACACTGCTGCGGGATGGTCGGATTGCAAAGGATATCGGCGCGCAACTTATCGGCGGCGCACTATGCTTTATTTTGACTTAGGTATGGACAAAATTAAGTAGCGCCTCTTAGGATAAAGATAAAAAAAAAATAGAATTGGGAAGCTTAAGGATAATAGATTAAGGGAAAATTAGTCGCGTTTCACCAGCACCCCATTTACACCCTCGAAATTCACCCCCAATATAAGAAATTTGTATAAAAATGTACATTTTCTGATTTCTTATTTGAAAAAAAAGTGTTTTCATAGACCCCGTGGGTGAATCTATATGTTTTTTGGGTCGCTAAATCCGAATCCGGGGTCCGTTTGTCTCTATCACGTCAGGGTCAAGGTCATTTGGAGGTCAAATTGCCGAAAGTCCGTAAAAAAATCTGAAAAAAACGCATGTGTATGCTTTTTTGGGTCGCTGAATGCGAATCCGGGGTCCGTTTGTCTCTATCACGTCAAGGTCAAGGTCATTTGGAGCTCAAATTGATGAAAGTCCGTAAAATCTTTAAAAAATGCAGAGACCTACGGACCCCGCATTTGGATTTAGCGACTTAAAAAACATATCAATCCACCACATGGTCTATGTAAATTGAGTTTATTATTTTGTATCCCTGTGTAATTTTTTCAAAATAATTCCGCAAATCGATAGAGCAATTATTTTTAAGCAAAAAATGTTACATGCAATTTTTTTATAAACCAATACTTTTGGAATTGTTTGCGATTAAAACTTAATTATTTAATAAAAAATTAATTATGTCAAAAAATTGTTAAAAATGGCAGAAACGAAGTTATAGCAATTATAAATAAATTTCACAACTTACTCATGAATGTGCTATAAATTATATTACAATATTTAATATTACATTATATTACAATATTTAATGTTACATAATATTACGATATATTGTACTACATTGTATTATATATTATACGATAAATAAAATATATCCTTTCAAACACGACGAACATTATCACAAAAAAATATTTATATTCTATTGCGGTCAACATTCTCTTCGTCACTATCTTCTGAAGATTGATCATCTTTCAAGCTTTCCTGATCACTAAAAAATAGAAGATA
>JARPRH010000748.1:9394-23130 GCA_031763665.1 Calameuta haemorrhoidalis
CTTGCTCTTCTGCTCCTCTTTGGTCCTTGGGACTGGCTGGCTGCTCTACCTGTTCTACAGTATTTATAGAACAGATCTTGGAATCGTGATGTAGGACATCAGGCGCATCTTTGTCTTGCCGCTTCGAAGAAAATTTCTTTAAATCTTGCCGAAAATGATATTATTATTTTTCGTCTTTGATACCGTAGAATCTTTATTGATGCAGGTCAGTTTTTTAACCAGTCACTGTACCATGCAGGCGCGTAACGATTTGTCCATGGTAATGAGGGTTCCTCTGTACTTTCTACTCGGACTGTTGTGATGTTTGTTATGTCGTTTTGTACTTTGAATTTTTCCATTACTACCTCAGGCACTTTTCCAGTGAACTGCTTTTACGTATTACCTGGGACTGAATTTTCTGCCCTGGGCTATCGGATTTCGGGCTCACGACTCTTTCACTGAAAATTACTCCACTCGGTCTAATGTAATAATCCGAAAATTTTTGATATATAGATAGACATTTTCGTGAAGGTTGCTTAACGAGCCGACGTCATTTTCGAATATTCACTAGAGCGACAGTCGCCTATATATTAGGCTGCTGTCAAATTTGAAAAGCATTAGTTTACGAAACTTAGAACCATGAAGTTTCTACTCCTAGGACTTGTCTGCGTCTTCCCATTGGCTGTACTTGCCAGTGCATCTTCGGCTTCCGCTTCTAGCAGTGCTTCCAACACATCCGGCGGAGAACATGGTAATTAAAATTTTTTTCTCCGATCCTCTAATACGCGATAATTGAAATAGCTGATTTACCGTTTCGTTGAATTAATTGGATGTCTTGTTGCAGCAGGAAGTGGAGCACAGAGTTTTGCTGCAAGCTCAGCCGACGCTGCCAGCAACAAAGCTCTGGCTGGTGCTGCTGGTGGGGCCTTCGGGTCGGCTTATAACGGAAATCCCTTTTTGAACGGAAAAGGAGTCTTCGAAGGATCCACCTCAGGCTCCAGTTCCTCGAGTTCACAGTCCGCATCTAACGCAAAGAGTTCTTCGTCGTTGAACTTCGAAGGATCTTCGTCAGGATCTAGTAATCTTCTTGGAGTTCTCAGTGGTTCAGTTACAACCGGAAATGCTGGAGCGAAATCGAATGATCATGCGAACTCTAACACTCAGGCTAATGCGAATGCCAATCAGCAACAGCATGGAAATCATGAAGCTGGCGCGGTTGCCAATGCCAACGCAAATGCTTACAACAATGCTCAGGGCTCCAACTATCAGAATAATCAAGCTAATTATCAACAGAATCAACAAGGACAGTCGAACGCCAATACTTTGGCCCAGCAAAGTGGATCCCAAATTCAGGGTTCAGGTGCCATCACTAATGCTGGCCACAGTGAGACTAAAGGCAAAAATCAGAATCATGGAAATGACAGTCTCAAAGGCAAGATCTCTCATTACGCACAAAGTGGACCGGTCGTTCACATAGTTTACGCTAACAATGATCAATCCAATAACGCTGATGGTGCTAACGAGGGTTCTGGATCTACCGATGCTGCTGGATCTGTGGCTTCTCAGGTGAGTTCAGATATATCAAATTTTGAAGTAGACGTTGACATTTCGAACTGACAAAATTGAATATCTGGATCCTTTTTTTTTGATACAGGGTCAAGTTGACAATCAGGCATCTCAGTCCCTTGGAAATGCTGCTTCAGGTATTTCCGGTAATACTCAGGGCTCTTTGAACTCGAATGCAGGACACACTGCCACTTCTACCAGCAATGCTAACTCTAATGCTAATGCCAATGCCAATTCTAATGCCGGTGGTGGTTTCGCAACTGGTAGTAAATCTAGCAGCTTGGTCGGTGCAAATGGAAATGTTGCAGCCTCTGCAAACGCTGGCGCCGCCGCATTCTCAAACGCCGGCGCGGCTGGATCTGCAGGCGCTACTGCTCAGGCAGCATCAAATGACAAAGCAGGTGCATCCGGAAATTTCAAATTTAACGGAAGTTCTAGCCACTCCGAATCATCTAGTAGCAGCTCTTCTAATTCCAACAGCGAGTCCTTCAATTATCAATTTAAATCATGAATAATGTAATTTTGAAATTTATAAAAGGAGGTTCATTTCTTTATTGCATGTAAACCGATGTCGGTTCGTTAATAATCCAATAAATAAATAAAAGATTAACGTTATTTATTTAACCATATATCAGTTTATTTTCTGTTTACGAAAATATTATGAACAATTTTTACATAATAAACACTTTAATGAGTATTGACAAACTTCATTCTATTAAAGCTTGTGGTACAAACACTTTTCAAACGTTACTTTCTCTGAGACTGTTGCGATGAGTATTTTGGAAATCACTTTCCCCTGAAACAATCACGGGTTTCTTAGTTTTGTGAGTTTCTTGCAAAACATAAGTAAAATTGCTTACCAAGACGATGCGGAGGCCGAGGCTTGTGCATAGGCTCCACCACCTCCACCTCCACCACCACCACCACTGAAAAATAAATAGTGGAGTTAGATAAGTATTAGTAAAAAATTATGAACTAATCCACAATCATCTTACCTTCCGCAAACGCTACAACTTGAGCCGCCATACGAAGGCTGATGATAATGTCCACCACCACCACCACTATTATAGCCGCCACTATATGGTACTACAGAAATTGGTATCACTGCTATAGGTATCGCACCACCATAACCACCACCGCCTCCGCCATAACCGCCGCCGCCATAACCGCCGCCACCATAACCACCTAAAAAAGTCACGCATGGTTTTTTTTAATTTTTGGAAGAGAAACCCTTTCTATTAAAAAATATTCTGTTCATTGCACCTTTACCTCCCTTCTTCTTACATTTTAAGCAACGCTTCCTTCGAATCTTTTTCAACTCAGCCTTCATCTTCCCTTTCATCTTAAGATCCTTCGTATGAGGATTAACGAATTTCGTTTCTCCATTCTCTTCAACAATCCTCTCAACTTGATATCCTTCGTCCTCCAAGTCCTTGGCAAGATTATCCAGGTTCCGTGGTTCTTCTTCATCATCCTCAATAATCAACAATACCGATGCAAGTGGTCCTGCCAAAAAGTTTAAAGATTAGACTTAGAGTCTTTTACATGAACCTTAAAAATTTGAGTGTACTTACCTATGACTTCCGGTTCCTCCTCAGATACCAGACTTCCCTCCACTCCGTCGGTCGAATTTGAAGTTGTATTCTTGACCGCGTAAAGATTTATGAGATAAACAAATCCATGATGCTCCTCATCTGCCACTGGCGGTGGCATCAAATCCGTAGCAATCGTGATGTCATCATAATCTGCAGAAGATACAGTGGTCTCTTCTGAAAAAAAAATTTATAAAAATACCACCTTTACCCCAAATCAAAATAATAGATAATCAATCTTTTCCAGACAAACTTACCAAGCTCAGATAACAACGGAGCAGCAGTTGTTAACAAAACGGTCGAGATGAGTAGGAAACTCAGTATCTTGATCTTTGTCATTTTATCTCTAAATGCAGATCCAGGGATCCGCCGATACACTGCGCAAGGATCTTTGACTCAGCCGCTTTTATAGCCAACGATTCTTCCATATGTATAATACCTGGAGAGTTGCATAACTGGAGAATCAAGTAAATAACTATACAAATGAAGGCTGATCAATTTTCATTGTATGGTCGAGTATAACTATTATGTCAATTTTTACATTTTTCTTTCAGTCACTAAGGCATTTCTCTCTGGGACACCCGGTATGCATCCCAGGTCGGTCATCGGTTCCATCCACATAGTTTCGTGCACACGGGGAATGACGGTTTGCGGTTTTCACAGTGCACCATATGCGGTTCAGCAAACATCATCAGGCCCTGCGTTCACCGACTTGCAATTCCGAGGAGAAGTTTACGTTCCAACTTACACAGAAGCCAACAGTGAAGCACCTTGTTTTAGCTTTAAGTGCGAGAATGACGTCTTCAATTTTTTGTGGCTACGTTACTCTACATGCATTTGGATGCACATCACGTGGCTGATGCTTTGCCACTCCTTGTTATTTTATTCGAATCTGTAAAGGATTTGCCTGCCTTTTCATAGTGATATTTTGTGTTTTCTATAACTTCCATTTATTTTATTCTTTAAGTCCTTCGGCTAGGACAATGACAAGTTTAATTAATGAAATACTCTAATGATGTTTCTTATTGTAATCTACGCGAGAACTCTTCTTCCTGTTGACTGTAGAATGTTAATACCATTTAGCCTTGAGTATCTGTGTGAACGTGATGATATTCTATAGTACCATGATTACTTTTGTGAAAGAAATTATAAAGCAAGAATATTCCATAGGAAAACGTGCCTAATGATGATTACGATAATGGTCATTTATTAGAAAATAAAAAATACCGGACGTATAACCTTAGAGCCTGGTACACTACACTCTGTCAATTTTTTTTTTAGTTTTTAGAATCTGAACCATGAAAGCCTCTTCTTAGTAAAACAGCTCCATGAGAAACTTAGTTGTGAGAAACTAAGACGTTAAAACGCTAGAGCCTAATTATCTCGAACAATGGGTTCATTAAAACTTAATAATAAGATGCATCGGGGATTTTCAGGACTCCCTGGTTTTTCTATACTAGGAAATCGATCTAGCCAATGCCTAATCGACTGACTATTATTTGAAATTATAGATTAAAAATATGCATTTGTAAAGCGTCTATAATTAATAATCATTGTTTATGGATTTACCAGTTCCTGGATTCTAAGTATCTTTATAAGTGTTTACGTTCATTCTTACTCTCTTACTGATGTCTCAGCATCACTGCAGTGCAATGAATCCATCATTGAATCATCCTGTAGAATAATCTCACTCGGCATATACGTTCAGGACGATTTATTCTTGACATAAAGAGAAACGAATGTGCATCCAAGAGCAGGGCCAGTCTGCTTGTATTGCATGATTTTATTTTCATCCCTGTATACTGTCCAGTTGCAGTTGCATACAGGATCCGGACTCAAAGATTTTTCCATGACGATTAAATCGAGCAGAGAAATACAACGTCCTGCCTATCATTAACTGTTTTGTATGCATTTGTACATTTCCAGTAACAGTGTCCTGAACGATCATATTTATACGATGAGTCAAACAATATAATTTCTTCCAGAAAAAGCACAGAATTACTAGACATTGTTTTTGAATACACAAAATATTATTTTCAATTTACTATACAGTAAAGAGGTACATGCCTGCGAGTCAATTGCATGTGTCATGTTCATATGAATAATTGAATAATGTTAATGTAAACTTTTCGCTTTGCATGTACGCAGTTTATTGTTTCAATGTGATAAACATATTAATCTCTCTTTTAGGTGAACTGCGGACGAAGAGCTGTTTCTTTTAAGTATTGCCGTCTACATGCTGCAGGGTAAGTCTAAATATGATAAGATTAATTTTTAAGTGATTTAAGTAAACATGTATCTACTACGTAATATTTATCTATGTACAATATTGTGTGTCAACATTAAACTGTATAATCTATATATACAGCGATTAGTTCGAGAAAATGTAGCTGTAGGCTGAATTTCCAAAAAGTGAAATCCGGAAACACTGCGTGTGCTGATTCTGTCAAAATGAATGCAGTGCAGCGATGCATCGGTGCATCCAGTGCATCGTTCGAGTGCAAGTTTATTACCGATGCTAGATAAGAGAGCAGTCCATGAGTTCGATCGTTGACTGAATATAAATAAGTGAGACATGCCCGTGTATTTTGTGCCGCGCTATTTTGATATCTAGAATATATATCTATATATAATATTTTAATGGATAAAGTCCATCTGTGAGGGTCGTAGAACCCTCGCTCGCGTGACACTACATCCCATAAGATGTTCAGTCTCTACCTCTTCTGGCAATGGTTCGATCGAAGCTGTCGGTAAAGAAGATTTGACCAGTTACTTAATTACCATAGCTTCTCCTAGATGTCACTGACGATTCAACAATGGGATTCAACCTACGTTTTAACCTTCACCTTACTCAACCTTCACCTACTTATCCGGATTTACTTGGCCGGTCTTATGCCGACTTCGTCGCGCCAGCGTATTACATATAAGTCATTGAAATAAACATGACTTAATATAGCGCAAACAGTCTGAGTGAAAAATTTCAATTTCGTTCTTATTCGCAAAATGAAGTTCTCATTTTTTTTCTCTTATTCTTTACTGCGTGTATTAATAATTATAATAAATAATGGCATTCATTCATCACTTCACCGTGAATACTAATTTACGTAGAAGCTAATTTCTTAGAAGACCATTCACTGTCGATAGGACAGTCGGTACAATTAAAAAGATGTTACGTCACTTGCCGGTAATTACCGAGGGTTTTTAATTGGCTAACGTCTTTTATTTTCTTCAAGGTGCGAATCACTCATCTTGATTTTGCGAGTCAGCAGACTTGCGAATTCTCACGACTTCTTGAACTCTTCGGAATGGTCTTGATATTAAATAACTTATATGACTGCTGTACATTCACCACATTAGCATAAATATTTTTTTTTAATATAGACAAATAATAAATTAATCAAATGTCAAAAAGTTCAGCTACGGAATCGCTAATTTCAGTGATAATAGTATCAACTGGATTTCTGCTCTTCTTCTTCGCTCTATTCTCTTGGTTGTCCCTTGCTGGTTGGCTCCTGACGAATTCTCTTGGAATATTTTGGCTCCTCTCGGCAGGAAATCTGACGAAAGAAACGGAACCTGCATTTGCAGTGCCGTGAACCATTCCAGTTCCACTGGCCTGATTGATAACTTGTCCTCTCGAATTTTCTCCCCTATTACCGGAAGTTGCACTGCCCACAGATTGTCCGCTTCCTTGGGAACTTCCGGAAATTGCACTGGAACTAAAACTTGCATCAGTTTGTCCATTGGCGCTTTGCCCAAGTGCTGCTGAGGCACCCTGTGAGAATCCTTGAGAATTTCCCAATGTCTGGACTTGATTCGAGGTGGATGAAAATGGGCCATTAGGTCCATTTTGACTTTGGGATGATGATTGACTAAAAGAAAATCCATTTCCCATTGACGACGCACCGGAACTCGCGGATGCTGCCGAGATCTGTACTTCGGGTCTCTCGTTGGCCAAATTATTTCCGCAACCAGAGTTTGAATCGTAGTAATTAGCGAATTTCGAATTGGAAGCCTGTCGACGTGATTCGGAATTTCCGCAATTTTTCACCGGCCAAACTGGTCTGCCTGGTTGTGGTCCACGTTGTCCATGATTTATAACGTGAATTTCTGGCTTACGGTTTTCCCATCTACCACTTGGGTCGACGTCAAGCCGAATTGGTCCTCTGTGATTATTCACCACCCATTTCTGTGGCCGCTGACCAGTCACGAATGTAGGGTGATTTGATGATGATACCGATGATGGTCTTCGATGATGATTAAAATCATGGACCTCGTAATTGGGACCAATATTGGTCCATGTTGGTCTACTTTGTCTATGTCCCTCGCTATGAAAAGCGGTCGATTCTGCACCGGATGACGCTTGCCCATTTCCTACAGCAGATTGAGCACCGGATGCTGCGCCAGATGCAGAATTTCCAACACTAGACTGCGCACCGCTTACAGCCTGTCCATTTTCTACTTTTCCATGAGACGAAGCATTCGCTTCTCCAATACTGAACGAATTGCTATTGGCCTGGGAAGTACCCCCGAATAACGGGTGATTCAAATTGAACGCATTAGAATCCGCAGCGGAAATTCCAGAAAATCCCGCAGAAAACGAAGCGGATTGACTCGCTGAAAGAGCCGATCTAGAAAAAAAAATAGTCAATTCGTAAAATCAATTTTCTTTCCCTCTGGAATAAAATGGCCTGTTCGCATGAATAAACGTACCCTCCATTTACAAGGGATCCTTCAGCCTGACTCGCACTCTGCGACAGACTTACACCATCATGGCTCCCACCGAGAGTCAAAGAGTGCGAATTCCTGTCGCCAGCACTCAATGAAAATGTCGCTGAAAATGGAAGGAACCTGGCCTGTGGCGACGAATCCTTAAGGCGGCCTTTCCCAGCCGGTTCTGGCGTCAATTCCGGTGGCGTGTTCCAACGCCTCTCGTCCTCTTCGTTGAAGTGGATACGATCGTCTATTGAAAAATCAAAAATTATAATTCAAACAAAAAATTGTATTCCTCTTTCCATGGTAACACTGCGCATTAAATATATTTTGATTTGTCATCGAAGTTACGAAGTTTATTTAAGTTTGTTACTCTGCGACACTTGTACCAACCTATCGTCGCGTCATCGCTTATTTTTCATCGCGAAATACTGGTTCGCCTTTACCTTTAAATGCAACGTCTACAGTCTCGAAAGACATTCGTTCGAGAAATGCGGAGTCTGACACTGACAGTAAAATCCACGTGGGCATTTTTGACAGCTCATAAACAAGTATGTATACACCAATGATTTTTATTATTGTGTTACGCATGTGCGAGTTTTGATGATTGATGATTCTTACCCGCGTACGAGATAATCCAGGTCACTGATAAGACACAAAATATTATCTTGACTGTACACTTCGCCATGACTGAATCAGGTCTGAGCGAAACGATCGGAAGCCCTGCTCTTTTTTAACAAGTGTACTCGACCTTAACAGACCTTATTAAGATGCGTGTTGCGTCTCGCTATGTAATAGCTTATTCGTGATTGCCGTGCAGTCATCCGATCACGCATCTTTAAGAAATCGATACTGATCGGTTTGGCATTTTATTGATCTTTAAATTTACCTTTAATCGCTACGTGGGACAGCGGTTGATAATTATTTTCGAATATTCTCAAAGCTTTGCTGGGATATCATTTTGTATAGTATTTTTTTCCCCGTTGACGGACTATGCAACTGTGGAAATTAATTAGCAATATTTAATCGATGGTATTGCATACTGACAATGAGTGACGATCGAGGTCCTTGAGGATTCCCGAAGCATTGTTGTGACTGGGCTAAGGCTGACTTAAGTAACTATTTATTCGGAATTGATAGACATGAGTGGACTTAGATCCGGGTTCAATTATTATATTCATTTGTTACGATATGGGGAAATAATAATTGCTTCGTTTAATTTCTATACATTTATTTACGTATATATAGTATATTTTATATCACACGACGTACAGTTCTTCCTTTTCATTGGCAAGGATTGAGTTATATAAAAAAAATTTTTTTTAATTCAGTAAATCGTAATTAATTTTTCAGCTAACCTAGAATCATTAGTCAGTTATTTTTTAGGGGGCTCTTCCGGTTTCTTCTCTTCGGTCTTTTCCGGCTCTTTAATTACTGGTTTTTCGGCACCATCGTCCTTCTTCGTATCGGTCGTATCCTTTGTGTTTGTCGCAGTAGGAGAACTGACACTTGGTGTGGATGGAACTTTATCCTTTTGGGGTACCTCTTCTTTTTCACCCTGGTTGAAAGTCGTCGGGACACACATTGGCTTCTCCTCCTTTTTTATTTCCGGGCAGGAAGCGCATTTGGTTAGAGGACCTGTATGAAAAATCTTGTCAGCTTCCGCTACTAGAGGATTCGACGTAATTTGTTTATTGAGCGATTCGAAAAATGCGTAAGGAGTGCTTTTCTTATTTTCATTTGTCTTCTCTAAGTAAGTGAGCGTTTTAAGGAAAATTTTGTTTTTTTCAAAATTATGAAGCACGTCATGTACTTTTTCAAAATCTTTCGATAACTTTATATGCTCCATGCGAGTTCCAGTTTTTTCTTTATTATTTGACAGAAATTCACCAAAGATATGACTATGTGTGACAGGACCTGCTTGATCGAAACGAAAAGCGCTTTGATCATCAGTATCTTTAGTAGCATTTTGATTTTTAAGAGATAATTCAGTATCTTCAATTTGAGATCCCTTAGAATCAGGAATAGAAGGATTACTGTAACTACTTGCGAGACTTTTCCAATTAACCGAAGGATCCTGGATATTGCTTTCGTTATTATCAGTAAGGACCGGGGTAGATTCTTTCTCTTCGTGGAAATTCTGATAAGATTCCTTCGGAGCTTCAGGAAAATTGTTTCTTTCAGTTGGATTAGTTATCGGCACTAAACCCCCGACATTGGATTCAGTCACCATAATCGTATTAGTTGACCCAGTGTTAGTCTGGTCCGTTCCATAATCCTGAGATACTTTAGTAAGAGGATCGTTAGTGATTAAGGCGCGTGAAATATTCTGGGATACCGGAAGTCGCTTATTAGTTGGATCCTTGCTCTCAATTTTCAAAAAACTTATCTCGTCTCTCTCGTTCTTTCTTATATCCAAGTTTCCCAAATTCTCCAAAGACCCCAAAGACTCATTTTCACTGGATCCAGAATCATCCGCCATTGCCTGAGCCTCGTTTACTTTAACCGATTCCATGGATTCTGAATCATTGCGATTCTCTATCACGTTTGATCTGCCCCCAATTGGCTCACCCTGTTCTAATTTCTTCATCAGCTCCACAAGTTCCTTTTGCTTCTTCTCCAAGGTATCTAACCTCTTCTTGATTAAGGTTTCCTCGTCGTCCTCGTCCTTGAAGAAGCTCCAAGAGAATTGAGGCAGGGACCTGGATGGTCGGGAATAGAACCAACCGGACCTGGGATGATTTTTATTAATCTCGTATTGTTGCTCCGAATACAGTTGAGGTCGGATGCTGCGACGGTCTCCTGGATTTCCTAAAATTCACACAGTACTCAATTTTCGAATTTTACATACAGAGTCTCGAATTTAACCTGGTATTTACCAAGCAAGCGTAACTTACCCATGACCTGGGCCCATTGCACCATCAGCCCTAGAACAGCGAGATACAGCACCGTCTTTAACATCTTATCCAGTGGATTCAGGTGCAGCAATTGTCAAGGTCCAGACCTAACTGAGGTCCTGGTGCATCCCGGAACAGTATATATACCATCCAGGTGCACTAGGCATTACTGAATAACCATTAGGTTAATGGGAGGGCCCTATCTGAACCTATCTCCAAGTGACAGGGTCCAGTCCCGTTAGTGCATTGTCGGTCCCGGTCAGTAAACTGACTCGGGCCCCAAAAAGTCTTCAGCTTACTTACTTACTTTAAAAAAAAAAAAGAATAAGAAAAGGATAACAAGCTACCCAAAAGTGTCATCCACCATAAAACTCCCTAGTGGATCTTAGAATTCCTCAAGAGCTTCTAGACGCTGTTTACAGGGGTTAAAGACCCCGAAGATAATCCTGAAGAATGATTAGAAATGTCCAACCACATATTTCCTACTCACATGGGATCTAAGAGTCTTCAAAGACCACTGACCAACTCCTCTTTGGTTAACGTCAGTCTTGGAAGATCCAGAGACTAGGACAAGTGATGGTGAAGTTTGGTCGAGAATATTTTTCTTTCCTTTTTCTTCTCCTTATTATTTTTTTTTAATTATACCCCAAAAACCGGTCCCACCAGACTACGCTCCAAATCGTAGCCAGCGGTACTACCGTCGGCTTTTATTAGCGCCTTGAAAAACAATGAATTAGTCGGTTTCCAAAGTGGAAGAATCTTCAGGGGAAGGTAAGCAACTTTCGAGTGGGTATTCCCAAGGTGGCGTCAGCTAATCAAAACAATAACTTATCTACATATTACGAGTCGATTATTCCGTCGATTAGTGCGCGAGGCTAAGATTATGTAGTCAATCGTGATTCTTAAAATGATTTAGGATACGTAGTGGGAATGAATTATTAATTTATTCTTTTTTTTATCACGTGGGTTAATGCCCTGAATAGTTTTTCACGTGAGTTCAACTTTCTTCTAACTATCTGTGTCGTGGCTCTTTGAGTAAGTTTTATTTATCTTTGAAATATCGAAGATGGTTTTATTTGAAAAAGGAAATTAGCATGATTTTCTAGAACCAAAAAAAAGTAGTAGAATATCATGAATTATTTAAATTCCACGAAGTTTACTCAATTGGCATCAGTTTTTCGATCGCGAGAGATAAGCGATTGATCTATTCAATTGCGATGATCGATAGAATTGCTATTGGTGATTATCGAGGTCAAAGGCAAATAAACAATTTACCTAGTTTACTAGTTATTTAACGTGAAGTAAATCAATTCCTGTTATTTATCCACACGTTATTATCCACTTATCAGTTAAAACGATCGATCGTTTTGCATGAACCAGGATACGTGATTTCAATCATCAGGATCATTTCACGATCTCTCAGGTGGATCATCCTTAACAGCAGTCATGATTTATAGTAGCTATTAAATGACGAATAATAAAAAAAATCTATGAAATTATAAATTTTTGATAAACAGTAAAAAATCATTCGATTTTCAGAGGGTGAAGTTTATATGACAAAAATATTAATGATACTAAAAAAAATTATTAATTAATCACAAGCCTGAAATCAATCACGCGTCAATAACCGATTATCCACGCTCGATTAACGATCCAGATATGCATGACTTTGACTTTATTCCTGAATCAATGAGTTATTCTCTTTTTCTTTTTTTTTTCTTGATCTTCGTCTACGATGCTCGAGTCAAGTCATAGGCTAATTCCAGGATGAAATTAGCACGGGTCTGTCAGTCTTATATTATACTAATGATACGCGAATTCCCTTGGGTGCTTTTCATTGGCGAGAATCAAGATTGGTCTTATCTCTGAATGATGATCGTGAGAAAGGATCTTTTCATCTTGACGTTTCCTACGTCTTTGCCTAGGCTGACCTTGGCAATGATCTTGTCACGTCTATAGCTCTTGAAGATGATGCCGTCATTCGAAATCATTCCTCCTCTTAAATACCGATTCCGGCTGTATTTATAAATATGATATATTATCAGTAATTTCTCAAAACATCAAACTCAACTTCTGATAACCTCGTGGCAGATTAAATAGACGTCTTTAAAAAAAAAAATTTTCCCTTTAAACTTCCAAGAATCTCTTATTAAATCTTCTTATCTTAATCGATCTTGTATTAGCGTATAAATTCATGTGATATTATACGTATGTATGACTACAGTAACGTAAGCGTTAAATTATTTATTTTATTTGCAAATCGCATGACGTGTTCGACCCGAATCATTTCGTATGTACATATGTCAAAAATAGTTATTAAAAAAACCTGAGAAGGGATTTGGGTTTTACAGTATGTGATCGTGTGTGACATGTGTAAAGCGTAGGAGGAGACTGGTGTAAATCGCGTGTACAGTCAGAGTCACGTTTTTTTTCGGTTCGATGTATTTCCTACGTGTAACTTTTGAGGAGCGAAGGAAGATAGGAAATTGAAAAAAAAATAAAAAGAAGAAAGAAATAGATAACGATGTTATCTGAGGGGGCAGATGAGTTTTATCTATATTTACAGCCTGTTCCAGGGAAACAAACCAGACACGTCATTTTTGAAATATGCGAAAAAGTATAGACAATAGAGATTATGAAAATTCGAAAAGGAGGGTTCGCACGAATTTTTCAAAAAATTCAACAACGTACGATGCAACGACCGTCGACAGGCATTATCCACAATTTTCAAAGTGACGTCCATGCTTGCTTAAATTTCAAAATCACGAATTTGGAAAAATTACGGAAAAGTTCTTATATTCTGTCAAATCTTTCTTTCCTGTTTTATTGATTTTTGGGCCCAAGGCCAAAGATATTGGGAAGGGGCCTGATGGGCGTTTCTTGACTCTCAGCGATCGATAGGTGACTGTCGACTTGTGTCGAGAGTAGTTTTTACCACGGTACATCGCATTCCGAAGATCCGCGAGGGAGAGCCTGGAGGCTACAACTC
>JARPRH010000748.1:52833-64528 GCA_031763665.1 Calameuta haemorrhoidalis
GAATTCAAATAAGCACAGTCGGCCTGATCGGTCTTCACGAAGAAGGTTTTCGAAATCTTGTATTTGTCAAGGACCCCATAAGCCTGAAACAGCAACAAAATTTTGTCATACATTATTCTCAGTGATCTGAACCAAGCTGCGAAGTCGTTTCTAAATTTCGACCTACCTTCTGGATAACAGTACCAGGTGCCAAACGTTCCCTGGTCATGAGCCATGCGTTCTGGGTATGAACAGGCCCAATTCCAGAACAGCCCCAAAGTACAGCGTAGGAATCGTAGTCCGTTTCAAGTACCGAGTACTGAGTTTCCGGTGTCAGTGGGACCGTAGTGTACTTCACATGAAGTTTCCCTTCGTCAGCCTTCGAGGCAGCTGGTTTTATTTCGCCCTCGAGAATTCGTTTGATTCCAGTGCTATAAAAAATTTATATCGATTAACCAATTGATCGGAACCAATCAGAAATCGTAAAGAGCTATCAGTTTTAGTTACTTACAATCTGTTTGTTACTTCGTTGCTGACTCTAAGCTTTCCATCGGGCCCTTTGGTATAATTGGTTGTAACACAACGAGAGACAACTTCGGACAACTGAAAATATCTTTCAGCTTCGTACCAGACACCCAAAAACTGCAAGATTTCACAAAAATGGCATTAGCGTGCTATTATATTTTTTGACCGATTTTTTCTATAAAACTTTTTTTTTATATTTGGAGTAAACTTACTCTATTCATGTCGAAATTCGCCATCGGCACGTAATCCGGACACCATCCCAGACTTGGGATCTGGGCCCGTACGAGTCCCAGAGCCGATACTACGAAAATGATCTTGCCCAGCATTCTTAACAATCTGGCTGGGAGATTACCGATCCTTGGGCCTTATATACATTAACCGGCGGAGGGCAGGAGCGTTGACCGGCCAACTCCGATCCCCACCTCACGTGTGGGACTCTTCGCGTTACGGTATAATTCTGCCGGGACTCAGGCCCACGATGCCACTATCGATGCTCACCGATGACCAAGACTACAGGTCGTTTCATCATTGGTCCACAACATCCCGATAATTACCTTCCTCGTTGTACCGCTACATGCATATTTAAATAAGTCCCAAAATTCTTCCACTCCCCTAATCTTCCTCGATTCTCAAAATTTCTCAACCGTCTCTAAAGTACCTTTCGAGATTTCAACAGAGCTTTGTATTCCTCGACTATAGAATCGCTGAAAGTGCCACTTGACTATTCGGCACTCGCAATCCTCTGAAAGTCTCGCAAATTCATGACTTGGCACGGATTCGCTAACGAATCATCAAAGAACTCGTGACCAGACGCACCATGAAGATCTTCATGAAAAAAACACAGCTGGACCCTCGAAAACTTTGGAGGATTCGTCGTGCGGCGACTTTGACGCTAATTAAAAAGTAAAATGTACGTCGTGAAATTTGCATGGGAATTCGCGGTCAAGGAAAAAAAGGAGAGGGAGGAGAGAAAGAAGAAAAAAATATCTTAAAGAGAACCCCACCCATACAGAACTGGCATTCAGAAAATAAAGAACAACAAGGCCCCTTCTTCGACTCTGCACTCGACGCTCTTCTCAACTCCTACATGCACATAGAGTCGCGTAGCACTTAAAAGGCACTGGAGGAGCACGAAGCTGGTAAAAAGCCTGAACGACGCTCGCGTCCCGATGGCTATTGAACTCTTGTGCAACCTGCATAAAAAGCTACGTGTCAGTGAGTGAACCCGGTATTTCCATTGCTGGTTAACCATTGGTTAACTCTGGTTCACAAGCCGGTACACCGGTTCAAAATCACCTCAGACTCCGTCTCGAAGATCATTTACTATAAAATTACGAGAGTTACGAGGAACTACGAGAATCTTCAGAACTGACTTTACTCGAGTCAACGTGTATGTATATCTATAGACATTTCACGTTTCTATGACTCTGCCCGAAGTCATGTATGCGACTTGTCCACACTGCAGCGACATTGACCGCTCAGTTACGCGGAAACCAGCCTAGCACTTGACACTTGCATAGAATATACTGCGCGAGTTACTACCCGGTAGAATGTTCTTGGAGTATTTTGAAAAAAAAAAAAAATGAAAAATTCTCTAAGTAAACGTGTTAAACTGTACGTTTGAGGTTATTTCGATGAAATTCAAATGTATTAACGATCGTTTTCAGTCCCTTTAAATTTTAACGTTGCTCAATAGGCATACCTTAAGGCACACACAGGTACCTATAAGTACCACTGTAAGGTAAATGACTCTTGATAACGGGTTTTATGTATTTTTTTAGTTTTTTCCTTCTGCCACGACCGGGCGCAAGTAAAACTTTCGCACCGTTAGAAACCAGACAACATAGTAAGAAAGATGTAGCAAATATCATTGATTACAACGGTAGTAATTAAATAAATTAATTGTAAATTATTAATTATAAAAAAAATAATCATAATGGCAATGGCAATGAAAATTCAACGTTTACTACTCTCGTCGGAAATTTATTTCATCACAGGTATTCCTCTTTCGTCGATCCGTCACTCCACGCGGCTGACAATTCGTTTTGAAAAAAAAAATCAAAATTTATTTTCTCCGTTTCGGATTTTTGAGGACTAAAAAAATATGAGGAAAACGTGAAAGTTCATCTTGAACAAATTTTACTATCGATCAATTTCGTTCCGTCATCCTTTGCTTCGATGACGTAAAATTTGACAGCCCCGAAGACGACGACGACTGCCGAAGAGAATACCTGGGTCTTTCGTGCAATTATATACAATAACGTATTATCAATAGTAAATATCTAATATGCATAACTATTATAATAAAGGCTTACGAACTATAAGCTATACTTACAATTAATTCGAATTGCTAATTACAACATGTTGTACCTGCGTCAAGGCATCGCACGCTAAACAATATTTACTTTATTTATCATTTAGTATCACATTGCGTTCACTGTTGTGCTGGCCGTTCTTGCCTGGCATTCGAATTCTGCACATGCTTTTTTGTTGCTTAGTTTTTTTTTTAAATTTTCTCACTCAAAATATTCAAAAAGTACCCCCACTCTCCTACCCTTGCTCACCTGTCTCTTTTACTCTCACACGTACACACACACTCCTGGACGAGAAAAGATACTTGAAACAAATGATAAATTCCTCGTTGAAATTGTCGTTGATGAAAAATTCATCAATTTTCATTTCCAGTCGCATCTCGCGAGGCAACAGGAGCAACGGAAGGTACAAAGAGTGACGTAAGACGAAGAGCAAAAAAAAGGCAAAAATTGAGGGGAGAATCGAGAAAAAAAAATGGGAAAAAAGTCCAAAGTCCCGAAGAACGTGGGAGAAACTCGAAGCCAGGCAACTTACAGGCATTATTTTCTCTTTTGAAATCAATCGGGAAGAAGGGGTGGGTAGAAAAACGTAAAAGGGTTAAAAGGGTAGAGGAGGGGATAAAAGATAGCAGTGATAGGTGATAGCGCTAGACAATTGGTGTAGAGTGATAGTTGTAGCGGCGAATAGTGGCGTGTGTACGTGTGCGCTCGTTACAGGGAATAATTAATAAGCTTTATTCTTAATTTCTTCCTTTTCATTTTTTTTTTTTCGTTTTTCTTGACTTACTTTCTTTTTCATTTTAATATCCCTTCCTTAATGCGTGTACAATGCGATCTGTCGTAGGTCTAAGATTCGTAGAAGATTCAGATCTCGGCGTTTCGCACATAATATAACTTACGTTTCCCACTCGAACAGCCCTACGAACATATCTTTGGTGTACTGCTCTCAATATTCTCAAGAATATTAATGTTATCTATTAACGGGCGCCACTGATCGTGCGTCACGACGCTGCTGCAATAAGTCGATCTAAGGAAATGGGAGATTATTTTTTGTTTCGTTCTCTTTTCGTGTAATGCCAGAATTTTTGGCTCTGTGCATGTGGGTTCGTGTCCGTGCTAAACTTTTTTTTTTTATAATAGCGTGCCGACGGCTTTTATCATTATCAAAAAAAAAAATACTTGATTTCGAGTACTCCTGCATGGCGCTTGTGTGTACACTTTGTAATTTTCTCTTTATCTTTTCTTCGCGTGAGTGCATAAGTGCATGCGTGCATTTCTTTTCCTCCCTTCCGAAATTACGTCGAATTGCATCGTCCTCGCGGGATGGGACCTTCGCGCAGAGAAGGGGAAGAGGGTTTTGGCGGATAAACAGGATGAGATGTGAAAGGGGTAACTTTTTTTTTTTTTTGAAAAAGAAGATAAACCATTGGAAGGGGGGAGGGGGTTAAGAAGGTAGAGCCTGGCGAAAAAAATCGCTACTCGCGTAAACTTTGACAAAATAGCCGGTCGAATAATTCGAGAGCGAATCACGAGCGAAGTCCGAGCCCTTCGAGGCACCTAAGGGCTAAAAAGGAAAAAAATCCTAAATAATGACGTCCTGCGTCAAGAACTACTTATACGTCTAAAACGGGGTACTTGGGCGGGTGGTTTGTTCTTTTCTTTCTCTCCGTAGATTATTCTTGCTCTCCTACGGCATGTCCGTCCGTTGAATTTATTTTCCGTGTCGTCGTTGCTCCAGGGAGATGCGGAAGGGTTTGAAAGATTTTTTGTTGTTGTATGGAGACAATAGGGAATGAAAGGGACATCCTCGGGAATTGTATAATTAATTTTATAAACCTGCTACGGATTAACGTCCTAATGCTTACTCTCGTATACACTTAGCCTATGAACACATGAAAATCACTGCCCAATCGACCAATTTGGACCCATAAGGCACGTCGAATCGTTTGAGGTCCAGGAAAACGACTGAGACGACAGGATTATCGTTGAAGGAAGAAAATAAGATAAAATATCATAGCTTGTCTGCGTGAGCAGAGAAAAAATAAATTCCTTCTAAACGGATTGATCCAAGTCGCTCAGCTCGATTTTCTCTAAACATGCTGCGTCAATTTGTTCAAGGCGATTTCGGGCAGGACACTAAGATCTACCTAAGACAGAAAATCGGTGGAAAATCGGTTGGTCCCTTTGCGTGTATAAAATAAATTAATGCTTCTTTCGCGTTTTTCATATGTAACATTATGTACAAGGGAAGAAGAGAGTCGTGTATGTAAATATATCTCTGTGTGTAATAACGTCTATAACGTCTAGACGCTTGGATAATGTATATTCATGTACAAGGGGAAGGTGCTCATATGAGGTCTCAGCATGTACTGCCTTGCGATGTCGATGGCTCCCATACGCCGTGCTTCGTCATCATTTCTAAGCGTATGTCTAGATTTGCTACCAGAAATCTATTCAGGAAGCTGCCATCGATTTTTCGTACATCTTTCTACATTTGGCCTTTGATCTCCTTTCCCTTTCCAAGTTCTCTCACGCTCTTTCACAGGTACCAGATTTTTATGGTATTTTCGCGAAATACCCTGGCGCGACTCTATATAGACATATGTTGATTGAGAAGGTACAAACCGGTGCTACATATTTTCGGGATATGGCCATTTCCCTCACAGGCATCCGTAAAGGATGTCCTGATAAAGGAACGCATGTCCCTTATGTTGGATCTTGGGGGTTCGAACCTTCAGGATGTTTCAAAAAAATACCTGATGATCATTCGATGACGACTTCCAGATGAAAGTGGGCAAAGGCCCGTAGCACCGGACTACCTTAAATCTCGTCGCTAGTCGTGAAGGTTCTTACTGAGTAGAAGATTGTTATGCGGCCCTGACAAGTGCCTGATCAGCTCCTGCAAGCTGTCGAAGCTCAGTGAACAGAAGCAGCAGGTAAATGTGTTATCAGGGGCGGCGATAACGCCTCTATGAACCGAGCAGAGATGCTTAAGAAGATGCGCCTTCTGCTTGAACATGGCGACGCAAAGGCGACAGGCGAAGGGTTTTTCGCCCGTGTGAACTCTCAGATGAGTCTTAAGGTTCCAGGACATACCGAACTGCTTGCCGCAGTAGCTGCAGCGGTATTCGCGAACGGGGGTCGATTTTGGGGGATCTTCCGTGGGGGGTTGCGGTGGTGCACGGGCTGGGGGTAAACTCCAGGCACCCCATGGTGGTTCCAGACCAGCTGCTGCGGTGGGATCCGCACTGGGGGGTCGATGAGATGCCGTCGGCGGGGTCACCGACCTGTCCTGCTGTTCATTTGAAAAAAGAGAGAAAGATAGAAAAAAGGTCATGAATGAATTTTTCATTTAAATAAAATGACGTTCCTTGTGAATGAGCCTTAATGTACTTACCAGGTATGGTGGGGCCGATACGCTTAACGGATGGGGTGCCTGTAGCCTTCGGGGTGTCTCGAATCCGGGATTGAAGGGGACGAAGGCCGGATTCTGGGCCGGGGCGTTGTGGAAACCGGGTCTTCGCTTTCGATGAGGTGTCACCACGTAAGCTTCCGCTGGTGGGATTGGTATCTCTTCCGGTTTCCTTTTACCCTGTTCCAGACCCAAGGCTAATCTCGCGGCTAATTGACGCCTGCGCTCTTCAGCCTCTTCCAGGGACTCTCTTCTCTCCAACATTGGCTTCTCTGTCCTGTGAATGTCATCCAAAGGTACTTGTACCATGTATCGACTTTGACAAGCATGTGTATCAAATATATTCAGGATCAGCACGGTGCTTGGTGCTTGCAATGTCAAGGTTCAGTATATATACCTGTGAATTATGTCGTGGGAGCTTTCGCTGGTTGTCGATGTCCCAGAGTTGAGGCTAAGGTTCACGGGATCCGAACTATCCCTCCTCCTGGGGGGTTCTATACTGCTTTCGCGATTTTCTAATAGCATCGCTTCACCCTCGACACCCTCGACATCGACCTCAGGCTCCTCCTCGCATCCCTCCGTCTTAATGAGCACCGAACAACAATCCGCAGGGTTGTTCGATTGTCTGAATCCATTTTGAAAGGGTGGTCTCGGTCAATTCATGTACAGCAGAGAAGGTGAGGGGATGAAGAGCTGGGGGTGAGCTTTTTCTTACCTGCCGTCGTACTGAGACTCGTAACTGGAGCTTTCTTGGCTCTCGGAGGGTTGCGGCGTGGGTATTCTCTCGGGCTCGGAATTGCTCGAGGTTTGGGGTTGATTTGGCTCGAAGAGCTCGGACTTGATTTGTAGAAGCTCGAACAGTTCTCTTAGTGGGGTAAGCTCCGTCGACTGTTGACGAAAAGAGAAAAAGTTTAATTAGAATCAACAGCGAAAAGAGCACCTGGTCCACCTTTCGTCCTGGGTCTACTATTTTTATTTTAAAAAATTGGACCTACCGGTATTAGGGCTTCCCCGTTGTAGAGAAATTCGAGCAGATGATTCAGCTGCGTCTTCCTGACTCCAGACAAGTGAACTACGTGGTCCAAGGCTGGATTACGAAGTAGACTAGCCAGGAGGGGACTAGCTGCTGCCAATACTACTCGGTGGGCCCTAACGACGGAACCGTCGTCGCAAGCCAAGGTCACGTCCACGTGACGGTCCCCGCTGTACCAGGCCCCGACCTCAGCGGCCAAGGTTGCGGGATGTTTCCCATAATGGAGGGTCAGTAGACCGTCCGTATACATCGTCTGTAAAAAATGAAATTTTCAAATATTTATACAAAAATAAATTCAAATTTTACTATTTAACCAGAACATGTGTGTATGTTTAAAAAAAACCTTCGATGACTCTCAAAATAGTAATTGAATTCAATTAAGCACTTGCCGCCTGATTAGGCTCAATATAAATACGCGTCGTGCAATCATATCTGATTAATGATCACATAATGAACTTGAATTAAAAAATTCATTATCGCAATTTTGAGATGCAATTTTTCCCAAGATCATAAATCGTCAAGATCACGATCGTCTTTCGAAAATACCATCGATTATTGGACCTCACTTACAGTCGAACGTCGCGTATCGATTAATCTTCAGTCTGCTTAGTCTAATGAAAATCTAGAATCTAATTATAAGAATCATCATCATCCGTATACGGATCTTCCACTCCGTCACGATCCAATGATTCAGAGTATTGCGACGAGAAAGAGAATGATCTCGATTGCTGCGTCATACGTCTTTTTGCCATTTATAAACCGATACGCTAATAACTATCTATGTGTGTTGAGGCAGTATAAAAAAAAATAATAAAAAAGCGACAAATAGCTACTATCAAGAAACTAAGAGAAGAGGACATCAGCGATAACAATAACGATTTCGAATCCAAAGTCAACCGAGTGACCTTCGACCGACTGGAATTGGAAAGGAGCGACCTTCGGTAAGAGTGGCGATGCGGGCTTTATTATTGCATACTTGACTCGCTAGTCAAGTCCCACTTAAAGCTCATCGTTTCAGAACTAGTACTGGTCTCCTTGTGGCGACATAGAAACTAGCCGTAATGAAAACTAGCCATGTTTGATGTTAGAGAGTCCGGTCTTTGAGAAAAGCATCGTGTAGGAGTTTCAAGGTTTTAACGTATACATTGGCGAATAAGGAAACAGTGGGAGGAAGGAGAGAGGAGCTTAGATAATATTACGGAATCCAGAGATGGGGACTTGCAATCTTGAAAGAGGCCCCATAGAGGGAGAGTGGTTCGTGATGGCGATTAGAATAATCGAGCGTTATTTAAAAAAAAAAAAAAAAAGAGGCGTCCTTGGGTAATAGTTATGTAGCGGACGAATGATTATACATACATATACATGTGTGTATATATAGACACGTGTAGACACGTATACGTATGTATATATATACCGTGTGGCATACGTAATGTTATTACTGAGAAAATTGCTGAATAAGGAAATTGTTGCTGGCTGAAGTTCAGGGTCAATTACTGCTATAGAATTACGTCTGCGTTTTCTTTCTTCTATTTGGGCCTTGGCGTATGCGCAGGCGGGGCATGAGTATCCTGGGGGAATGTAGTGGGGATGGCGCTGGTAAGACCCACTCGTATCTCAGACGGGGCCTTACCGGCTCCCCACTAGTTTCCCTGCGTACCGTCGTGGCTGCAGCGCGGCGGCAGCTCCATTCGCCTGTTACTCTGCAGGTGCTGCACTCTGGATTTCGATGGAGGGGGCCTCATAGCCGCGTGCCCCGTGGAGAACGCGGTCGGTAACAGGTTCTGCCATCCACCTGTAGGTTCGTGGCTCTTTCGCAAAGCGCGACACTCCGTCTCGGGGGCCTTATCGAGCCGCGTAACGACGATTACTCAATTTGCAATGTAAGGCCCCTTTTCCTTCGGGTCCGTATTGCACTCGGCGTGAGATACTCGACTGGTAACTAATATTCCAGAATCTCGTGAGAGAACATAGAGTGGCGACGCGACATCAAAGTACACTATCCCCGTTTGACTAATAGGGCCCCTTTCTACTGTGGGCCTTACGAGATACGAGGGACCTTACCATCCGTCGTGGCGTGGAACAATGGCGAAACTGGGTTACGCAAATGTCGAGGCTGGGAATTAAAATGCGTGTCTTGAGCGAACCCCGTTCTCGTCGGGGCCTCAAGTCCCACTACTCTTTTTGTTGGGTCCCTCCCCTACTCGCTCTCCCGATCTCTTTGTATTTCTCGGGGAGGAGGAGAAAGGCGTATATAAAGACTTCCCGGAGCGTGCGTCATTTCCGAAACTTCATTTTATTCGGATCTCTTATCGAGAAAGTTTTTATTCGCACTCGCTTCAATTTACAAAATTTCAACAAGGAGTCAATTTGAAAACTGACAATTTTTCATATTTACATTCGACTTACAGCTGCTCGAAACCTCCTTCACTCCTCTCTTTCTCTCTCTCTCTCTCTCTCTCTCTACAATCTCCCAGAGTTATTTACTCCATTCCAGTGTTTTTTCCCTCTTTTTCCTACGAAGCCGTCCGTTGTCAGTAGATAGGTAGATAGGTATATACCTACAGTGCCGCAGTCTGTACTCTGATTAAGGCGAGGCACAGCTTCGTAGAGGGATTGAGCAATGGAGAACTCGCTCCGACGTAATGGGGCCCACCGTTTCCGCTCTATTTTTTGTGGGCCCAATTATGTTTCGCCAGCCTGAATAGATCGCGTTTCGTGGCTGCATCAGGAGTCCCTCCGCACCGTTGAGAGAGGACCATTCACCCGGAACGTCCTCTGATACTCCAATCCGCCAGTTCAAGACAGTTGGTATCATCATCGGCGTCATCGACGTCGCCTAAAATCACTAATCGCCATCAGAGGTCCCACGTACCCAGGTTGATTCCACATAAATCCGAGCACATTGACACTTTCCTCGTTAAACTGTTTACTCCAATAGGAAAGCTTCCTCGATAGGAAAAATCTGACCCTCGGGCAACAGTGTCAAAGCACTCTGATAAATCGTAAAAAAAAATTTTTTTTAAATTTCCAAAATATGACAACCTCCACTTCTCAATTTTCATCGTTCCATTCGATCAACAATCACTTTCCTATATGTATACAAAAAAATAGAATTCATCCTACAAACGATCCTTTGCATAAACGTAATTTTTTCAAAAATCATCTGATCCATCTAAAAAAAATGGCAGACGTGCAAAAATTGAATTCTTTCGCAATCCAAACCAACTTTCAATCCCTCTTCTCCTCCCTCCGTTCGCCAATTCTCCTACGGAACGATCGACCGCGCTACGAGAACACTCGCTGTAAACGAGTCACCGGGTACATTTCGTTCAAGGCCAGAAGTAAAAAGTCTTTTCAGCTGCACTTACCGAGCAACCCGGCTAACTGGTACGCGCTTACGCTCTCGCTCACATGTAACACAGAGATACGTATACGTACACGAGAGTATGGACTATAGAGAGTCAGCTCTATCACTATAGAGAGTCAGAACGGCGAACACACCACTGCTCCTTCGTAATATATACGTTACGCACGTAGGTGTCTCTCTACGAAAGCAGCCCGGCAAAGCAGCCAGTTACATAATCCATTCATTATATAAGAACAATCGGCCGTCTAATAGACACTCCATCATTGTGCGATCCGAAGGGCACATCCATCCCGCGTAGATAGATACACCGCCGGTAGCATCTCGCATGGCCTAGCGACCTCTTCCGTTTTTAATTTAATACGAGGAATTTACTGTCCTCCATCTTTCTTTCTTTTTTTTCCACAGGCAGCCATCAACGACAATAATAGACCACCTTCCTACGATTTCAGTTCCTCTGCCTTTTCGTTGGTCTTTCGAAACCGCGCATGCGCCCAGGATGCATTCCTCCGTTACCCAGAGTCCCCTGCTACTCATATGCATGACAACTTCTCTCTCGGTTGCACCTCGATCCTTACGTAAGAATTGTGCACTAGGAAAGTGTCCGTCTACACCTATCCCCCAGAGTTCCATAAAGGTACTATCCGTACCTGTTCAATTCCTTCAGGGTACCGATTCGGCGCCCCTCCCCTCCCCCAAGAAGGTACAGACAATTTACAAAGTTCTTGTATTTACTTTTCCCACGTATCCGACACTTGTCGCGATTGTTATTCCTGTCTTTTTTTTGGAATACATATATCCCCTATACGCTACGTACACTTTGTCCAAGTCCACCGGTATCTCTCAATAACGCTACGACTTGTCCGTCTACTTACTGTCCTTTTTCACTTGCTCCCCCGTATGGCTGAGCTATGCGCTACCACGTCCCATGTGCTGCGTGCTGTGTGCTAACACTCGGTATGTGCGCTGCTATGCTACGCTATGTGTGTCTATGCTGCCGACTGGACACTTACGTAATACAGAGTGATCTCACGTTGTGGGTGGGGACTTGCTGTGTGTGTCGCTCGGTA
>JARPRH010000748.1:66382-79876 GCA_031763665.1 Calameuta haemorrhoidalis
GTGGCATAGATTTTTCTTCTGTTAACGATTTCTTAATTAGTTCACGGTAAAATCACCAGGGGAACTCGCAATTATTTGTATCCGTAACGTCAAAAGAAACTATTCTCCTATTATGCAATAATTTGCCATTAATATATTTTTTTTCAATATGAACAATAAAATTAAGCAATCTCCTCACAATGACGTCACGTTAATCATCACCGGGATAATTAATTAACGGTACCGAAAATGTCGATTAGCCGAGTGGTCGTGCAAAGTTTACAAACTTTTTGTAAATATCCGAAATTCTTATCTGGGTCAGTACTAATTATATGTGTTATGACGTAAAAAAAAAAACACCGCATTTCTCGAGTTACAGTCACAGGTGACGCCTTTTAATATTTTATTGTCAAATTACCCTAATTAATCTTTGACGCCAAAATTCATTCAAGCATCACAGCTCACAATGCAGCAGTATTTGCCTATTTCAATTATCACACGTTATCTCTTTATGGCTCGGCCGTTTACGAAGTTTTATCACCCAGTCACGTCATTATGAATCATTTGATCAGAGTCCTTGATGAATGACCGAATATCACATAATTTCACTTCAGCAAATGTTAAGCCAGGTGTTATCACGCGTAAAGCTCATACACGCACGCTGATATCGTTGAACCGAAAACACGTGGCGGAATCGAATGGCGATAAGCGCGAAATATTTATTCCCAGTCAAAAAAATAATAATAATGACCGGGCGACGATCATTAAAAAGTGTGTTATTGGATGATCGATGACCTTGGCACTAAAATTATTAAATCGACAAATTTTCAACTACTACTCGATATCTCACTATATATGCTCGAGATATTAAGCGTAAGTGATAAAGAATGTCGGAACTCGATTTCGCGTAAAGATAAGAAAAGAAAGTAGATAAAACGCGAATTGAAACTATGACTGAAATAATAACAACAATAACACATCGTATAATTTCTTACCTCACTGTATTTTCCTCCCGGCCTATCCGATCCAATTTGATCGAAATAAAAAGAAAACTATTGATCTCCGATGTCCTCCGCGAAGAACACCTCAAGATCCTTTACTACACAATAACGACGTTTCAGGACTCTCTCGAGGATCTTCGCGGCATCTCCGCGATGCAGTCCGTGTCCGGTGTATCGTGGTAATCCAATCTCCACATTGATACGTGATGCAGCTCGTGTGATTTTTAACGAAACTGGTTAACTGGGACGCGTAGCGAGTCGATCGAGGAAGCACCGAGATTTCGAAAATAAATTATCAAAATATATCGACGTCAAAAGGAAAATATCAGGAAATCAGAGACTCGTATTGTCTGACTTTTATCTCGCACTGATCACTTCACCACACACGGCTCTTACGGGCTTCACTATATGCAGTAGTCACTGACAAACGTGGTTGGACAGTCGAGACCCGCTAGTTGGTTAGGAAAATAACGTGGATTACGCGATCACTTAGCGTCCTATTGAATGTCAGGTAGGGACGATCCGGGGGGGTGGGGGGGTGGAAGAGAGAGAAGAAAGAGAGTAAAGAAAGAGAGAGAGAGAAAGAGAAAGCAAAGAAATCTTTCTCCCAATTCTCCACTCTTCCGTCCCGACGAAGCTGAACTGCCGAACTCAAAGGCCAAAGGAAATGGGCAAAGTGGATCCGAAGCGGTTGTGATCTTGCAGGATGAGGCAAAGAAAAAGAAGATCAGCGTCCACGCGAGTGAGACGCGAGCGAACGTGGCGAGTAGGACACGGGAGTTAAGCGCGGATGTGAAATGGTCCTTGGATCTTGAATCTCGGTTGTCTCGGTGTAGAAAGGGTTGCGCACCCGGAGGAACTGTGTGTGTGTTTTTTTTTCCCGGCGTCCGCGAGAGCTGAGCTCCCAGGGTCAGCCGGCTGGCTCCGTGGCACTTTTACCCGTTGCCCGTTGGGCTCTCTCAAGGACTCTAAAGCTTCTATTCCTTTCTCTTATCCTTTCGCGTGCCTTTTTTATCCCCCTAACCTTTTTAGCGGACTTTTAATTCCGTTGTTGGTTACGTTGCCGCGGTAACTTATGATCGCCTCGGCTCCTTCCAAGGTAAAGAAAAGGCGCATAGAAAGGAGTAGTCGATAGTCAATAGGGACGCGATATAGAAATGTCAGCGTACTTTTCCTTTCATCGTACGTTCATTACGAATTAATCGCTGACTCTTTGTTTATTAACATTTTTCTTTATTCTCCTTCGTCCCCACTACTTTCTATCTTTGATTATCTTTTTTCTCTTTCTCTTCCAACGCCGATTCCTCTCCTCTCCTTTCTCTCTCCTTCCTCCTCCTCCTCCTCCTCTTCCTCCGTCTCCTCTTCCTCCTCCCCCTCCTCCTCCTCCTCCTCGTCTTCCTCCTCCTCCGTCGCCGTCTCGTCCGCCTCCTCCTCCGTGACAATCGACCACCTCAATTCCAGCGCATTCGAGACTCTTTCCTTACTTTCAGCAAGGTATCCTCAACGTTCGCCACGACTATGGCGCGCTTGCCTCTTTTCCCTCGGTTTTGTAATACTTTACGAAACGCGCCGCAAAGTAAAAGTCGACACGGCTACTCGACGACGTTGGCGGCGCCGTCCGCACGCACCTCCTCGACACTCTCCAATTCTTCGATTCGTCGATCCACCGATTCTCCCTAAGCACGCTTCTTCCTCCGTCACTCCTGTGTCCACAGTTTCACACACACTTGTTCTCCTGCGTTATCCGTTATCCTTTACTGGAATTACGCTTCGAGACTTTTTATCAAGGAATTTCGTTATCTATATTTTATATATTTCTCTCTCTCTCTTTCTTTCTCTCTTTCTCTTTCTCTTTCTCTCTATACGTTCCTCCCGACACTCGCGTATTATTTCTTCCTTCTCTTCCTCTTCCGGGCTCCTTGACCTCTCTCACTTTTCCCGCTGGAAAGCGCGGGACCCGGGATACTTGTATCTCGTACGGACGCACTCGCGAGTTTCGATAGTTCCCATCGCTTCCACCGCTCGCGAATCACGTTCACTCGTTATTCACCCGGCCTGCGCACCCGGTCATGCCACCTCCTTCACCTCACGAGAGCACCACCACCACCAGCAACACCACCACCACCACCACCACAAACCTCCTCCTCCTCCCTCGGAAACTCCTTCGAGTGCTGCTCACCTCCAACGGTGCGCAACGCCTAAGCTATCACTCGCGGAAATCACGAAAACTCAACGCGACGTACTATTCCTCCTGTCCACTTCACTCTCTGTCACGGATTCACACTTCTTTTCAAAGAAGCGCCCTGGGCTCCGCGTCCAGTGAAAACTCGGCAGTATTCCAATCGGACACCTTTTTTATTCTCTCTCACTTACAACGGGGATGCGTTGCCGCTACTGTCTCTCGTCTGCTTTCTTCCGACAATATATTATATCTCAGACGATTCGCGTACTGAGAGCAACACACGTCGTATCGTGGCCTCAGGTTACGTCGATCCTCGTCTTTAAATGTTACGCAACGTAAAGATCAGCAAGGATTCGGATTGTTATTATCGTAATTTAATCCAGCTGCGTAAAGAGCGTCATTGGTCTCCTCCGTGTATTCTTTCGCCGTCGTGCACTCTTATCGACACTCTTGTTATTATTATTTATTATATAAATTAACTTCCGTTCTCAGAAACGTCACTCGGTTCTCAAGCATGCAAAAAATTTCACTGTTTCCAGCCGGTTGACCTACGTCGGTCGTTCCTACTCGATCCGTCTATCCAAACGGCCAAAGATTCACAGCCTCCTGGTGATCGTCCGCTCCGGTGTCAACGCGTCATGTACTTTTTCCCCGAGTATTTTTCGACGTATCCACGTACCGAAACGGCACTCGGTCAACTCGAGCGTCGAGCGTCCAGAGTGCCGAGCCGTCAAAAAGCCCGCACAATCGTCTCTCGACTCGCGCACACTGAACAGAGTAGTAGTAGGGATACTCGACGGCGGTGGCGGTGGCGGCAGCGGCGGCGGCGTCGGTGGCGGCAACGACGGCCACGGCGTCCTGGCCTACGGATCGGATTTTAACTCGCTCGCAGTCGCCGAACGGCGGTTTCAACTTTTACTTTCAGCTCTTACACAACGAGTGGCTGGCAAGAGCGCGCGCGCGCGCCACTGCCGTTCCTGTTTGCCGCTACTGTTTCTCCTTCTATACACTCTTCGCGATCCCACAATTACACTGCGGATACCACCGGCCAGTATCAACTTGAAATACTTTCGATGGATCGATATTATAACACGATAACTTTGACTTCTCTGTCACTTTTAAAACACTCAGAAAGCGACGAGCGTAACGCGTCCTCCTTTGTGATTTCAGCGCAGTTCCACGTTAATCCTTAGAAAACGTACGTGGTGATACTTCTCGAGGGCCACACTCGTTCAATTAATTGACACCGTCCAGCCACTGCTGCGAAGCTAATGGCCAGAGCGCCAACGGTTAACGGAGCCACGGGAATTCTTGGCCAAGCAAAGACAAGCCTCGCTTTCTTATTATCACCTCGACCGTAATTGTCGCAATAACGCGATCGGGGCCCGATCGTCGAGTAGGGCCCCCGGTGACGGAAACGAGAGCCAATGTCACAATAGCTCTCCCCGGGTCACTAGCACTGCCGTTGCTGTGTTGCTGCTGCCACTCACTCGGCCGAATATCACTTGTTGCTTCTGTGATTCGAATGGCGCGCGCGCACCCGTTACACCTCCTCGTCTGCCATGCACTCTGGTTACCCTATTCTGGAGGTTCTTTCTCCTCCAGCAGCTCCTTCTTTGTGACGGTCCGGATACGCTTCCTCCACACTGACCCGACGACGCTGCTATTTCCCTCTTCTTCCTTTCTCCTTGTCTCCTGCGATTTCTTCCAGTCGTGCAGCTCTGTCGCTCTACGGACGTAGAGACCGACGGGTCCAAGGATCGGTTGATCCAGCGGCCACGGAGGTGGCTACGAATCGAACTACTACGTCACGACGGGACTCGCGGGCGCTCGGTTCGCTCGATCTCGCCGATCTACGATCCAGGAACGCGCTCGGCACTGTTACGATCCGGCGCGCCGTTTACCAGTTTCGAAACGTGCGTCAGGGTGTGCGTGCTTCCTTTGCTGCCTGCCTGCCTGCCTGCCGTCCGTCTATCTGTTCGCCGCTGAACGTGTGTAAGTCGCTCCGTCTGACTGTCTTAGCACGCGAGGTAGAAGGCGCGTGCAAGGCGTCGGGGCGCACGCGCGACGCCAATTGTTTTCGGCTCCGTTGCGCTGCTCGCTCTCCCTTACTGTCAGTGAGCCACTGCGAGGCTCGCACGAGACTTCGGCGACACTTTGTTGCTCGTTGCTGGCCGCTTGCGTCGCTCCTCACGATAGACGAAGATCGGATTCTATTACCGATGCGACGGTAAATGTTAATTGCAGTGACGTCACCAATTACGTGACGGACCCGCGACGTGATGTCCTACCGAGAAAACTGCTGATCGATATCGTTGGCGGGATTTTTAAAAACACACACAGAGTTATCTGGCTGCGAGTATAGAAAATTTTCACGGTGCAAATGACAATTCGCTATCTGGCCAGGTTAAAAATGAAGTATCCAGGGACACGGTGTTACGCACGAGTTTACCCAAAGGGAGTTTACAGGCGTACTCTTCTCTTGAGGGAGGGTGCTCGGAGGAGAGGCTCTCTTCCGGTCTCCGCGGTCTGTCTCACTGCTCCCTCGCTCCGACCTAACTTTTGCGCAAACCAAAGACTCTCGTTCTCCTCTTCTTTCTACGGTTCCCCTCGTCCCCTTTTCTTTCTCTTTCTCCGTCACTCTCGCTCTCCTCTCTCCCTCGATCGTTGCCTCGCACCCTCTCTACTGGGCTCCTAGGTAGGCAGACTGGGAACCTCAGAGGGAGAGGGAGAGAGAGAGAGAGTGAGAGGTAGAGGCGGAGGTAGTTGCTGTTACCAGGATGGTAGTGGAACCAGCGGTAGTGGCAATGGCGCTAGTCTTCTTAGTAGAGGTACGGTTATGGTGTCAATGGTAGTGTGAGAGAAGAGGCCAGGTGGCTCGGGCACGTAGTAAGCCCTAGGTATAGGTTAACCCTTGACGCCAAAGGGTTCTTACAGGATGACACGAAAATCCCAATAGAAACGAAGGGCAAAGGGCAGCCACTCGCCAAGGCGGAGACCCGTTTCGTTTTCACGAGAACTTTTCTCGGACGATTTTCCTTCTTCACTTCTATCACTTCCATTTCTCTCCCCCCCCCCCCCCCCCCTCCCTCTCTCTCTCACTCATTCATTCTCTCTAGGTCTCATAGTCACTCCCACCACTCCCAACATAATATTGCCAACTCTCTCTCTCTCTCTCTCTCACTTCTTTTCCCCACTGGTGCTCTCACTATTACATTACAAATAGCTCTCTTGCCTAGACTCTCCTACCTAACGCCTCTAGGTAGAGAGGTACGCCGTCATCTACGTGTACGTGTGCACCTATGTTAATATACAGTCCCCCCCCCCCCTCTCTATTTTTCTCTCTCCCTCTCTCTTTTTATATATATATAAGTATAGTCATGTATACACAAAGCTCGGCCACTCGGAATAGAGACGATAAGCCTCTCCCGCTCTGGCACGCTCACGAGAGCTCTCTCCCTGCCACCTCTCTCTCTCTCTCTCTCTCTCTCTCCTTCCTTTCCGTTCCTAACTCCATTCCGCGCCACAACGCTCCATCACTCTTCCCCTGACACTCGCTCTCTATCGCCATCCTACTTTCCCGTATCCTTCATGCCTCTGCCGCTATCCTTGTCCTGGCAATGGTGTAATACGCGACTTGGACGTGCCCGTGCACGTAATACGTAAGAATGAAGCGAGCGAGAGCTCTAAGCCAACTCCGAGGGAACTCTGGGTGCTCGCGAGCTATGGACGCTTAGATTGCTCGGTAGGTACGGGGCTACTGCAATCTTGTCTCCGGTCTAACGTTGCGCCGCACTACGTAGACAGCTCCTGCTCCGTCTGTAGGGAATCGACTAGGATGTGCGACTCTGTTATATTTCAAGACTTCGGCGATGCGTTTTTCCACTGTTTGGCTTTGCGAATCTTAACTGCTTGCTATTTCGCTTCTGTCAATGCAGCAAGGTGCCTTCCGAGATAACGTTTATCGACCTAGATGCCAGATCCGTACCGTTTAGTGCGAGCGGAGATCCGGTGGTGCATGTACATACATATATACATAGTTAGCTACATAAGTAATACCGGTCACGCCGGCACGCCGGCATGGCGGCATGGCGGCCCCTTTAGGGACACTCGCTCGCGATTCCTACGTGCTCGTGTTGATACCTATGTATATTCACGTAGATTGGCTCGATGAATTTCCCTCGAGGCTACATTTTGAAAGGAGGTTGGCGCGGAACAGCTGATGCCGAATGTGTCCGGTATCGGCAGATCCTGTGCGGATCGATACACTCTAATTTTTTATAATCCTATATATATATATATATATAAACATATATTTATGTCTAGTAAATCGTACTGGTTTGACGTATGGTTGATCAGCAGCAATGAATTATTGTACTCGGCTGGTATTACGTAGGAATAATTTAATACACCACAGATATACGAGCAAATACAAAGTTTCATTGATCTTCGTTGGAAATCGTATCGATTTGTAGTAATACGTGATCCGTGCAGAAAAAAGTCCAGTTGTCTTACGTTCGAATGTCGTGTTATATATATAGCGATAGCTTAACGTTAATCAATCAATTAAGTCCGCTGCGATTCGATCACGTCGTTACGTCTGTCCGTTGGCGAGAGGATAGCGGAGAGCGTCTTAATCCAATTTGATCCTTCGAATTTATTTACTTAGTATGGATCCAAGATAAAAGTGCATCGGGAAGGCCGGGTTGGGCAACAGTCAAGAGGGAAGTCGGACAGTTTATCGGTAACGAGTTATAGGGAATTTTTTTTTAAATATTGGCTACACTTACAATCCTACATCAACCCGGCCTTGCTCCTTTCTTTCAGTAATCTCGCGTATCGCTCGAAGCTTCGCCGTTATCAGTCAATCGATTTTCTATTGTCAATTTGCAATTCGCGAATCCGCGTGGTTCGCGATAACCGAGTCTTCTCTCGCGCTATCTTCCTTATCGCGCTAAAAATTCTTTATCGCTTGAGTCATCGTGTTTTATAATTAGAAAGTTTTCGGCTGATTGCGACACGATGGGTTTCGTCTGGAGTCGTTCTCGTTCTCGTCACTGCCAATCTGGTCCAGCCTCATCCAGGTTCCTTGAGAGAGGAGGAAATTGGACCCAGCATCCTAAGGGATTCTCGTACGACGAAGGGGGGGGGGGGGTGGCTGGGAGTCCAGAGGGGGGTGGACTAACCTTCCGAAGAATTGAGCTTCCGCGAAGGAGATACCACTCGGATATCCAGTGGTGGAAGGACAGCATCACGCGAAAGGAGCACCACGTGCCAGTTTTTGTTGAGATGCTTGTGGAATCTCAGGAGCCATTGGCTTATTCGTCGAGATTACAGGGCAGGAGAAGGTTTTATCATCCCGAGTCAGTCTCTTTCTCTCTCTCGTGATCATGATAGATACCCTACCCCCCTCTCTCTCTCTCTCCCTCTTTCCCCTCGTTTTTTACTCTCTTGCTCGTCTCTACACTTCGATTCTCCCAGCATCCGTCTCTTGGTCCAGGACTCGGTCTGCACTTTTCCCATAGCTGCACGTACGGTATACCTACCCTTGCCAATTCCACCCTTTCCTCCCCTTTGCTCCCTTTCACTAGGCACAACCGGGAACCACGAGATATACCGAAGATCCAGAAGATCCAGGAGATCCAGTTTGACCGAGTGCGTTAAGCGTAGGTTATATCCTTGTTGGTCTTGTTTATTTCAAAGTGGCTCGTCTTATTGCGAATCCGGTTTGCAACGCTCCGGAATGAGGAGTAGACGTCGAGCAGAGGTAGAGAAGGTGGATGAGGAGAAGGTACAGTGGTTGATGCTGCTAGCTCCTGCCGCTCCTGTTGCTGATGTTGCTCCTAGTGCCTATGGCCATGCGCCGATGCCTTCAGGTAAGCCAAAAGGATCACGGGAGGGGGAAGATTGGTCCAGAGGAAAGGGATGCTGGAGCATCGTAGCGAGGGTGAGCGGATGGAGAGGGGGATAACATTTCTTCTTTCTCCTCTCCCCATCCTCATCATCCTCATCTGCATCCTATATCTCTTCTTCCATATTCCTTTCTCTGCTCCGGACCACATCAGACCCGATTATGGTCTCTTCTCTTTTCATCTCTTTTCTCCTCTTCTACTCTCTCGCTTCTCTTTGCCTGTTACGCTGATCCTCCTCCTACCACCACTCCGAGAATGCTACTCCACTAGAGTCGGCAGTTGCCGATGGTGATGGTAACGATCATGATGATGATGGTGGTGGTGGTGGTGGAGGTGGTGGTGGTGGTGGTGGTGGTGCCTGCAATGGAGGTGACGAAGGTGGCGGTACTGCCCAGTTTCAAGGTTGCCTCCTCACAATTGCAACTCGCACGGCTACGCAGTACATATTAACTAGGTGCGCTCTTTCTTAGGTACGTGATTACCACTTTATATCTATATACATATCTTGATATAGATATATGTATGTGTGGATATATACCTACCACGTGCACCTCGACTCTTATGTATAGACAGAGCGAAACGCGTGAGGCTGTCATAGTGGTCATTTTAACACGAGCGTCACGACTCGTCGGATCCAGTGCCGATTATTCCGGCGTTATACTCGAGTAATTGCTTTTTTATGGGATCTACTCCGATGAGATGCGTCGAAGCAGTGTCTTATGAAAAATGGAAATGAGTGATGAACGATCTTGAGAATTTCATCTCGCCCAGTAATAACGCGAGGACTGTATGCTCGGTTGATGCCTCGAGGAAGCGATTAGTCTATTAATTTTTTATTATTATCTCGAATCGATCTTTGGTATATATGGCTATATATATGGCTATTGATTTCTGAGAAAACGATCGGAGATTCTCTCTCTTGGAAATTCATAGGTTTCCATAAAACGGGAATAACAATGGGAGCTTTCCCTCTGATCTAGCTTCTTTTTCGATGTCAGCCCTGATTCCCAGCGAGGTTTCCTGATCCATCGGAAATCTTTCGATCTGACTTCGGTTTGCTTCGAGGAGGCAAACTTCGAGATTTGCAAGCGACGGAAAAATCGGCGACGTCTCAGAACCGAGCGCAAGCTGCAAAAGTAATGGTTCAGTCTGATGTCATCCTGTAACCTTCTACTTTGCACGTACGTATAGAAGAGCCAGTGGCGCGTCTCGGCGGCTGCCCGACTGAGACTCCGAGGAAGCGAGAGTGACGTATAGGGACCATTCGCTATCGGGAGAGAGAAAGAGAGCGCGAGAGGGAAATAAGAAGATCAAGAGAGAAAAAGACAGACTCTCTAAGAGCGCGAATCCGAAGTGAAATACGCCTGTTTACAGAATCGGATGACAGATCAAAATGCATTAGTCGAGTCGGACCGAGTCAGACTGAGATCATTATACGTTTGGTGCGAAATTTCAAATTTCCCCAGCAAAGACCCAAGCCTACCGGAAGTCCTTAGAACTGAATTATAATAGAATAAAACCTCGTAAACAACAATCAAAATGTTCGCTCAGAGTTCCCAGCTCCTTTTGCCACACATTAAGAACAAAAGACCCGTATACCTCGTAGAAGAAGATTATGCAAATTTGAGGAAACAATTATACGTGTAAATGGAAGAGAAAAGAGGGAAATAGCTTTCTCAGGAAAGACTTTGAAAATTCATTTGGGCTTTTGCTTCCTTGACTTCCGGTTCTCTCGAACGTTAGTAAATAATAGCTCAGTCTCTGTCCAGGTAAGCTGCGTGCTGTATTATGCATTTATATATCGTATATGAATAACTTGGATCTTTCACCGGAGATCTATGGATCGATTCCGCGTGGAGATACGCTTCTTGGTACGTGCAATTATTACGCAATATCGTGGCATTATGTGAGCGTTTTACATTCGATGCTTCGCACCAGCGCGGCTCTCTCAAGGTCTACACATTGTTGTTTGTACGTCGAGTTAACGCGTCGTTGCGGACCAGGGGCGTAACCGGAGGAAATTTTCATTCGACGTGTGGGTCGGGTGGGTGTGATATGTTAGAGGAAAAAGAGAAAGAAAAATACGAAGGAAAAGAGAGAGAGAGAGAGGAAAAGTCAGAGTGGGAGTTTTGAAATTTCTTAGTGGGAGACAACGTGGACTTTATGGCTGTTGGGAGCTCAAGAGAGCCGCTGAGGACAAAGCAGCGTACGCACGTTCTGATAAGGCCTTATCGTGTGAAAGCACTGTGGCCTACTTACGCTTTATGCTAGTTACCCGTAGACGCATATGAGGTTTCTGGAATAGGATCCATGCTCGAACATATGTGGACCGTATGTGAGAGGCTATATATAGACTATACATGTAGCGCATCTCACGTATCATCATGTGCTTAGAATTGTAAAATAAATTTTCTTAACATTCGACGATTACGAGGGTACCGAACTTGGTGTGTGGGAAATTTTGAGATATCGATGGGGATGATACGTGGACCATGTGTGAGTCTGTGCTTATCATTTTTGTCGAATTTTTAAATAATTTTTTTTTTTATTGAAAAGTTCTGAGGGGAGCGATATTGGTGGGGAAAAAGGAGAGCGATAAGTAATCGGTAGGGATGAGAATGCTATGTTGCGATTGAGTAATGAACCTTGACTTTTTACATGGTAAATGCTTGATAATCTAATTAAACAGACTGTGTAACTTCCTGATGTTATTTATTTCACTCTGTATAATCTCATCGTAAGTTTTCCTTTTTATTATCCTATTTATAACATTGGGCGATATCGAAGAGCCGCCGTAGTCAGCGATTGATAAATCACTGATCATTTGTCCAATGTCGCGTCCTGTTATTTTATTAACCCGAATGTGCACATGGATCACTGAATAGATATTTCTTTTTCGACTGCCTTGAGTAGTCAATATCAATTTGATTTTAATTGAGATAAGGATGTTTGAGGAAATTTAATCCATCGATAAGAATTGATAATGTTGATTATCGTAACGATAAGGTGCTCGGTTTCACGAATTTTTATTTTTATCTTATTTATTAATTATCCCCCTTTAAAGTGTAATTGATTCAAGCACGACAGCCCTTATCAACCCCTCCATTAAAACCCATCCCAACCCTGCCTTCACGCACGACAATACGATATACCCTGTAGTCAATATTTTCATTGACACGTTACTTTATTTAAATTTCGAAATTTTTTGGTTTTAAAAAAAGTTATGATAATTGTACGAGAATATGTTGATAATAAAATATTCGTTTACCTAAATTTCCTAAAATTTTTGTTATCAATTACCTGCGCAATTCACGGGTATCTGTACGCATAAACGGCAACGTAAGCACCTCGTATCCCTACTAGGTATAAGCGAATTGCGAAATTGGGTCACCAGAAATTGAACACTCAGTCCCCTAGAGGAAGTCTGAGTCTCTCTTGTTTTATAGGTAATCTGGCGTAACACTGATAAGACAAGTAGATGCGTATCGTAGTACCATTTGACTTTAGTCAAGGTATTATTGGGAAATATGTTTTCCTTTTCTTTGTCTTTCGAAAAAAAGGTCTTACGTGACATTAGATAAAAAATAATTTTATGGGTCACACGAAGATTGGCGATAGCGTTTGGAAACTTTGATCAGTAAAAAAAATGTCAGATTATTTAAATCGTCTCGAGCTTTTGACAATTTTTCACAAATTTTGCATATTCTCACTACACTCGTGGAGGCATCGGTAAGATTTTCCAGCAAGATATTTAGATTCTGTTTGCACAGGTGTAAGCGCTGTAATAGGAGCAAAATTGAATGAGGCTACTAGAACGGAATTTTAATTTTACCTATTTATACGAATTTTTGAATTTTCAACGGAATACATTTTATGGCTGCAATTAATCATACCCCTAGGTCATTTGTGGACTTTAGTACGACCCACGTGAAATTCTTGAACAAAGTGATATCGTTTTTTTTTTATGGTATAACAAGGACTCACGCCCTTTTTCATTCTAGCACCTACTCTACGGTTAATTCGTAATGGGCAGACGACCGAAAGGCTCTTACGTAATTTTGAGGTGAGATTCGCGGACGGCTCTAGTTTTTTAAACTCAGTAGAATTTATGACCCTCCTGAGGTTTCCCAACCTTCTGCCACCTGGGTCAGGGAAGGTGGGAGGCAGAGGGTTGTGTTCCGTATCTCGGCCTTGCGTCGCGACGTCCACGTCAAAGCGTAGCCTCCTATTGGCTCTTATGCCGTCTACCCGTCGATAGGAAAAGGACAGCCTCGCTTGACTGTATCGTGAAAGTCCTAGAGAAGGTGAGAGAGACGTAATCAGTTGAAAACCAATTGATTGCGATTTCGATAGATTACGTTTGGTGAGGACGCCGACGGCTTTCGCTTAGACTTCGAAGGCGATTGGACACGGTAAAAAG
>JARPRH010000748.1:119428-129892 GCA_031763665.1 Calameuta haemorrhoidalis
GATGGTTGTTTGCCACCGAATTCGCGGTCCAGACAGAACAAACATGGAGTCACGGTTCAGGACGTATAAAGTGCATTAAAAATCAATTGCACTCCAATGCACGTAGGAAAATCCAAATTCGCTTGATCCGCGTTTTTTGGGGGTGTAGACGTCTTGGATGATTATTATTATTTTCATAATTCCTACGTCTATCGAGGGTGGATGGGATATGGCCAAATCTCGTGGGATGAGCATCCATGAGCTATTCAGCATCCCTAAGGTACACGATGAGGAAACCTGTGTACTTTTATAGATATATACATATATGTCCTTGCTGGCCAAAAAACTTTCTTCGAAAGTAAAGTCATTCGACTCGAGCAATCTAAGTTAAGTGAGCTCCCAAGAAACGTCCGAAAGTTGCTCGTACTTTTCTACCCCTCCTGAAGGCATCAACCCCTTAGTGGACCCAACCAATTCTAACTGTCCCGAATTTATACTCACCCCCTGGAGGATATTTCCATTTACGTGCGAAATTTCAGCACGATTTACAGCTATTTTATGCCATTTACTTTTATCCCTGCGATAGGCACGAATTTTACTTTGTATCTTTATACGTCTATGTGAATTTTATAAGTTGCAAAAATTATTATTCTTTTTAAAAAACTTGCGGATTTCTTTTGAAAGTTTTGCTTGGAATAACATACTGTACTTTAGTACTGGGTATGAATCATGGGGTTGTAAAACGATATCATCATTAGACACTATAGACTCTAGGGGTTGTAGGGTGGTTGCCTGACGTCAACCCATACGAATTCTGGTCGCATATGACGGAAATGATGGAACAGCCATTAAAATTTTTATTGCCTATATGCTTGTCTTTGTTTTGAATTTTTTTTATCGTTCTTTGATAAATGTATACGTACGATTAATATCGTCTCGCATAATTTTAGGAGTAACATGAAAACGATCTTCCGCAGTTTTATACGTTATCGCGCGATTAATGACTCTCTGGTTTTTTTTTATTTTCTCTCTCTCTTTCTCTCTCTAGCTCATTTTCCCCTTGTAGAATATAAATTTACATTGCTGTATATCTATACTGTGTAATATTTATGAGTATTCGTATTGTGGATGCTAATCTGTTGCTTTAATTAATAGACTGTTCTGTTCCGCGAGAACGATGTAATTATTATGGGGAGATTAAGGGTGAAGGTATGTAGGGAATTTGAAAAAAAAATTAATGACTCACCGAGTAGTTTCATCACCTGAGACTGACTGATGAATATATTGAGGTATCCATCGCTCAGTCGAATCAGGATGAAAAATATTAATTTGAAATACAGAAGGTTGCAGAACCTTCCAAACTGCATTGTCACATGCTTCGTTTCACCCACCCACTGCACCCTTTCACCTATTATCACCTGATTGCAACATTTCACAATAATACGTAAGATCGCTTATAAGAGGAGAAAGTCAAAAAGAATTTTTTTTTCAAAAAATGGATTTTATAAAATTTTTTTGAAATTTAAATCCGGCAGATTTCATCGTGATACAGAATATCTAGATCTTTAGTTAATCGCGTAAGTTTACTCGAAATCGTGAAAAATTCTCTCTCACATGGTGTATAATTTTTTGGCAAATTTTTCGCGGTATTAATTTTTTTTCCAAAATTTGAATCTTTTGTTACAGCGCACTATGCGCGATTTTTGCAAATGATTAACGCGAATACGTCAGTCACATGGCGCCTCGTGATGTTGAGTTATCAGTGACGTCAGTCGACGGAGGAACGGCGTCGTCGACGTCGACGTCGGGACGCGACTAAAACGACGCCCGCAATCGCTTATCGGGCGAATGCTTTTAGCGCAGGCGCTTAGAAAGGCGCCAAGGCGTACCGACAAATGACGGAATTTCCGGATACTTAGAGTCGGAGTCTTCCGAACCTCGACTCTATCTAATCGCGTTTCTATAGGTCACAGATATTTCTATGGCAGTATTTCGATGTATAATAAATTAGAAATCCGAAATGCAAAGGATTTTTAGATGCGACTTGATGCCAATCGAAGAGGATAGAATTACACGTAGAAAACCATAGCAAAGGTTTCGTCGCTCTCGATCTCTTTCATGTCTTCTTTTCAATTTCTTTTTTCTTTTTTTCTTTCCGGATTAGATCACGCATAGGAAGGACTAAGGTCAAAGGGGCGCGCCTGGAAATGGATATTCCGAAAACGGATATCGGAAAGGGATGACACAGGGTATATATATATATATGAGTACACGTTGGATGGTATAGGATGGAAATAGTGAAAAGGAAACAAGAGTAAGAGAGAGAAAGAGAGAAAGAGGTTAATGTTCGTGAAGGGTAGAAAAGGTGAAAGCGAAATGAAAGTGCGACGGGTTAACATGAAAATTCCGGAACGTCGCTTATATTAATTTATCGTGCTTTGTGCCTCTTTCAGATTTTCAATCAAGCATCGGACCGGATTCGAAAGCAGTGCCGTCGTTTGAAAATGGTCGAATTTAATTAAATGGGCCTCCGAACCTCCAGATCCTCCCTCACGCGCCCTCTGACCCCCGACCTCTGCCTGTTATCCCACACCACTACACGTGACGTCCTGCCAATGCCCCATGCAGTGCTACAGACCAGTTTGCCAGTTTCACAATTTGATCTTCGGGAGTTTAGCTTCGGCTCGTTCGTTGTGAACGGGACTTTAATTGAACTGGGAGATTAATTAACTCCCTCAAATCCGTACGAAGCGACATGAATTTCATCCCCACGATTTCGGAATTGTACGAGACCAGCATTTTTTTTTACTATTTATTTCATTCCTTTCTACGCGGCTAATCAGAGCATCGGACTTTACACCTGTCATTTGACAACTGACAGAATTTGCAAGTTAAAAATACATCCGGACTTTCCATATCTATTAAAAAAAATAAGTAATTAAACTGCGTTAAATTACCATGAGCCCATCGGGCTCTGAATTGACTCCCTTATCAGTTGCGATGATGAGAAGTCAAATTCCCGGTGTCATCAGTAACGTTGACAGGATAAAACGCAGAGACAATTAGTAAGTGAATTTATTTAATTAACAGTAAAAAAACCACGCTCCCGCGGAAAATGTTGGGGGTCGAAGGAAAATAAAACAATGGTAAAGGAGAAGGGAGAAAACAAACGAACAAACAGACGGGGCAAAACTAACGAGGTCCTCGAGACGGCAGGCAGCCTGCTCGCTCCAATCAGCCAGATCATTAACTCAAATAATTAATAATGATTGGAAATCGATAGCGCGCTTCAATTATATGCGCATCTGTGCGCGAGGATCGCGTCACGCGGACACAGAGTATATTTGAAAGGCATGATAATTGGCCAGAGGCAGATTTCAACTAACGTGTGCAAAAACGTGCCATTCGCTCTGCTACATTGCCAATCGTCATTATAGGGTTACAAGTGTAGATTTCCTTTCTAGTCGATCGCAGTGACGTTATTTTCATTTTCAGTAACGTAGTTGCAGTAAACGTCGCTGCACGAATCTGAACCCATCTTACTCGTACTAAAAGATATTAGAAAAAAAATTTTCAAAAATCATTCGCCAATAGCAGCCGATCGATTTTCTATCTGCACGTACAGTCCCAATGGAATTCCATAGACTGACAATGGCATATCCAACGATAGAAACGTACACAGCTTTATATATATATATATAGCAGAGTCGAGATGATACAATTCCAAGCGTCGCGACGCTTTGTTTCATTAGGCGATTGTCGATCGTCCGAGCGAACATTATGGAAATGTATTCAAAGGACGGGGATTGGATTTGATTCGCAAATCAAGCAAGGCCGCATTAAAAATCCATTATGCCAATGAGATGCTCGTTATGCTTTTCACGACCTGCGATTAATTGACGCAAGACAAAATTACGGGCCGTGAATTATACCTGATTTTGAAAAAAAAAAAATTATTTTCCATCCAACAAAACATTGGAGTCCGATACAGCCCTGTGGAAAATCATGATTTATTTCTGCATTACTCTCGACCCCTGTCTCGTCCAACCCCAACTATCGTTTAACCCTTCTTTAACGCAAACTACCCCAAGATCATCTTTAATTAGTTTCGGTAAGCATTAAATGAGTGAGATCAGTTCGCCACCCCTATTAGCTCAAATATACTATATGTAATTACTATTATTTTCCCACTACGTCGATTCGGCTATAGCAGCCACAGATATAGGTATAGCACTGCGTGTAAAGTAAACGCGACGTTTCGCAGTGCCTCGTAGTCTTACTATAGTCATACCTCGATTGGAATGCTGTCTGTTAAAGATAAGGGTAGCTACCCTCCCCAAGGGAAGAAAGCACAATATGCTTTGCCACAGCGAAACCTATGTTCCCCTACACGTCGACTATTCTCACCACTGTTACACATCGACATCCATCCCTTATAGAACAGCTACGCCCAACGTCCCAACCACCCCCCGAAGTATAAGGGAGGCTCGGTTATATTAGGGTGGTTTACACAGGGAGTTTCTTATCATCGCGAGCCACATTGACTAAACAGCCGAAAATACCGTTCGGTATTTTGTTTCACGAATCGCGGACGCGATAATTGCTCCTCGCGCTAGTTAAGATTTTACCATTGATTCCCGAGAGAATAATTTTTTTTCCCTGTTTTCATTCATCCCTTAGCCCTGATTACGAAATAGCTATCGATGTCTCTTTTTTTTTTTATTATCCATTTCTCAATCTGTGCTCTTCTTTTTTTCCAATTTTTTTTTTAATCCAATAGCAATGAACGGCATCAGTGCAATTGACATTTTTCGAATGGGAATGCGATGTATGACGAATTAAAATTCCTGACCCCTCGTGTTTGCCGGAATCGAGGATCGAATCGCGTACCGATTTTAATTGGCGACCCACGTTCGGAATAGACGTTTAATTGGACGGATGAAAATTGTTCGGCGATCGCTTCTACTACTGTACTACTTTTGTGTGTACGAGCCTATAGTGTTTAAGGTATATATGTATATAACGTATATACTTGTACCAGGGATATATTAATATAGAAGGGAATGGAAGGATCCTTCCTGGAATGTTACCTTCGCATATTTCGAGTCACTCGAGACCCTTTGACCTTTTGCTTCTCTCATTCCTTTTGGGTCATTTCTATTAACACCCTTACTTTACAGCATTTGACTTTACTATATTAGACTTTAGTTTTTGTATATACATATATATTCGGGATATCCTATTCTCTGTCCTTTTTCGTTTCGTAGGATAGAGGATTGTACTGCTGAATCTTACTTGGTTGGGGTCGAGAGCAAGGGGGGGGGGGGGGGGGGGTGTTAATATTCAGAGCGTAAAATCGTAATATAAAAATATGAGGGATTAGTATAATATTCCGAGGCCAACTTTCCTTATCTTAAGGGATGCTGTTATTTTCGGTGATTAAGGACCGCGGGAATAATAATTTTGGCTGAATGAAAATTTATTAGCGGGCATGATAACGGGAATGGCAAATGGGGATGATAGTCCTTTTTTTTTTATCTAAGTATCGTTTACCGATGAGAATCACTGTGCTGTGCGATATCGTGTAAATCGTGATCCTGTTTTCATGGGAAACAAAGCGATTTGACGGTATTAAATTAATAGGGGCGATTCCGTGGGGACTGTTTGCCAGTAAGCCTCCCTGCGTGACTTCCGTTAGAAAGGTTGGCTTACTTCCGTCGCGGACCAATCACGACGAGCAAATACTTCTAATATAACTATTCGAGAGTACTGGGCCCCCCCGGTCTGCTTCTGGAAAGTTAATAAATTTTTCATTTTTTTTTTTTACAAAACATTCCCATCCCCCTTTCAACCGATTTAATCAGTGTTCTGAAAACTGAAATTAATCTTTATTATCAATAAATTCCTCTGTGTCGAGTTCCAAAGTTATTCCACTAAAATTAGATATTTCCAGGTAAAATATCCAACAAGTGTATTTTTCAATGATAATAAAACCCGACTGGCTACCCAGCGCAGATCAAGCCGTAAAGAATCCAAATATAAACTGTGAAAAAACTCCGGGTATTGAATACCTTGAAAAATATTTGAAACTGCAAAAAGAGAGATTGAAAATGACGAAGATAATACTAAAAATTCATAATAAACAAATCGAACGAGATTCATCATTTTTTTCACTTCCGGACCTCCATGCAGGGACAGTCCATCAAGTAAATTCCATTGAGATTAACAGAAGCGTGTATAGTAGCAACCTAATAAAAAAAAAAATAATCCAGGATGAGTAGAAAAGAAGAGCAGGACCGGGTTCAGGAACATGTCCCTGAGGGTGGCAATGCGTAGGAGTCGGTCGGATTTGGCCAGCAGGATCCCAAAGCGGATGAGGGGATGAATTCGGCGGGATCGTATTCGTTGAATGCTGAGAGTTGGTACTACGTAGAGACATACCAACTATACCAAGTTGAGCTTTTACGATCTCTTGGCTCGCAAAATTTGTCTGGATGGCATCGCGGCCGCGTTGCTTCCCTTGCTTTACTTGTTTTACTTGCCGTCATCCCCGGCCGTGCTCTTCTGGCGGTATCTACTGCGCAATGGAGATGGAGAGACAGGAAGTAGTAAAAGAGTCGGGCCAAGCCAGTTCAACTTGAACTATCCACTCAAAATATATATATATATATATATATGTCTGTCTACGAACCATAGTACAGAGTTTGTCGCCATTCGACACGATAGACGTTGATCCTGCAATGCTTGCAAATCCGTTTCCCGTATATCTCATGCAAACACGACTAAATCCGTTGTAGCTACCAGCATAGACTACAGTCCAGAGTCTGGAAGTCTGGTAGAGCCCTCTGAACCCAAAGAGGAAAGATACTAGGAAATGAAGAAAAGAAAGAAAAAAAAAGAGAATGAAAGAAAAACCACAGAGAACCGGACAGTCATTTGTATCCTCACGTTGACTGGATAAAAGCTGTCCTGTCATTCGTATCCACCCCTTTCCAAAGATCGCACTGCTCGACATCGGCGACCCCTTGACCCTGCAACTTTTCGTCATTCGGTCAGGGTTTTCTCAAGATTTATTATCTTATCGAGCCCTCGCTTCTTGGCCTCTTAGCTAGTAGAAAATACGAAGAAACGAAAAGCTACTTTTTATTCTATTAACTTTTCTTTGTCTTGATTCTAGACGATACCGAGTGGCTGTTCAAGTTTTTTTTTTTAAGTATAGACTGATAAGGGATAGGTTGACCTTTGAACTAGGATCTGTGGGTGTAGGTGGGTATGTAACGCGTGACAGTTGGCGAAACATGGAATCAAAAGTGATGATGAGCGCCGAGAGTCGGGGGCCTCGAATAACGTGAATATCTCGAGGCTTCGCTGTATGATAATTGTTATGGCGAATGGGAGCCGTGGAATGGAGTGATGATAATCACTGTCGGGATAGTCATTCGCGTTAGGTTGGCTGCCATCGTAAAATTAACATGAACGCGACATTAGTGAGAACGACGTGCAGTTCGAGTCTAACGGGTCGTGAATGAGTTATTGTTCCCGTGGCAGAGACATCTCGTTAGGATTTCACTGTGCAAATTGGATTGGCGTATAGAGTAGCGCCTAGGGATATCTAGTGACTTTTAATGCCACTCAGATTTTTTTTTGAGGTGAAAACAAGACCGGGCGTTACGAAGTTTTTCGAAGTTTGAAACTTTAAGGGGATTGCTTGTGTGTATATAGGGAATTTTGTGGCTTTAAGTAATACGAGGCAGGTGTCGCTTACTTTATGGTAAAAAATCCCTAGAAAAATATTTAATAAACTAAGCTTGTAACTAGCCGGATGATCCTTCAATTTCGTTATGGAATATCCTTTGGAAACAGGCTGGCTTTCTCTTGTGGGAGGGCGAAATAGGGTCACGTTTTAATAAGACGCCACCCCCTGCCGAACGCTTAGTAACTTTGGCAGCGACTTTGATTAGCTAGGGAATCCTGCTAATGACAGGGGATCGACCCGTGTTTAATCCTATATATTCAAAAGTCCCTAGAACGTTTACGTAGCAAGAATGGAGGGTTATTTTATCGAAAGGGACTTAACCTATAGATATATATATATATATTCTATAAGCGTTTCTCTCTGTATTAATCCTGTAGGATCCAGGCATTTCCTGGCACTCTGATAACGTACCCATTATTATCTATCTATATATACCTATATAGCTATCTTACTTCAAAAGCACTCTTATCAATAGTTCACTGAGAAGGAACCTTATTTCCTATCCAGTATGCCAATTGGATGAAGCTTCGAATTTCGATCGATAAACCGCGAAAAAAAAAGCTCATCGACTCCAAGTGCTTTCCATTGGTTGGGTAGAGTCTGGGAGAAAAAAGGACTCCTGAAGATGGTGGTTAGATTTTATGTTTATCTTTATTGCCGGAACGAGGCGAGAGTTTTCGATTGGCTGGCTAGTTTGGTCCAAACGTGGCCGAAGATTGCCGAAGATGGCCGAGCGTTTCCAGTCGGCCGAAAACTTTGGGTTACGAATATATTCGAAAGCGTTCCTTATTCATTTTTACGTAATAATAATAATCGGTACCAGTCATCCGAACTTTGCCGAAGTTAACCGAAGACGAATTTTATGGTGTCTTTATCGAAGGATTTTATTGGCCGAGTAATATTTTTACAGCCGAATATGATTTTACGGTGCCATCTTTCTATTAACGTCACTGTACAGTTATAGGGTCTAGGGATCCTCGTATTTATTCTTTGGATAACGAAGTAATTAAAGGATATCATTGGTTCAAGACTTTATGGTCGTTTCTGGGGAATTTGATCTAGGGGAAAAAGATCTCTATGACTAATACTTACTACTTTTATCAGTGTACAAAATTTCCTTTTGTGGTTATGTTTTTATGTATGGAATGCAATTTTCCTCTATCTCGTCCAGTCAGCAGAGCTGATCCTACCTCGTGCAATTATAGGACCAAAAAGGTATTTTCCTCGAATATAAATAGAACTTTTTACATTATATTTATATAGTAATCTATTTTCACATTTGACTCGTACGGGACGCGGGCTTTTGGCGAAATTTGAATTCCTTTATTAAATCGTCCTGCATTCTCCAGACACTATATGTCATATATGCAATTATAGCACACACTGCACGCACTGCGTATTAATTCAAGGTATATTAAAAGCAGCGACAGTAATCGTACACGTATGAAAAAATATATATATTAAAAATACAGAAAAAAGTGAATTTTGAAAATTTTTTACAAAAAAATCTCTTCCAAGGCTACGCCAATGCGTACGTTCTGGAGCTACGAAAATTGAGAGAAATCGAACCTCTTTGCCAGACGTAATTCCTCATTTTGGCCAAGTTTCACGTAGCCTATGACAGATCCCATTCATTTGTCACAATTTCCACAGACACTCAAAGTGACTGAATGAAAGGAAAACGTCGTAGCCAGTCGAGACAAAATGAAAACTCATAAGTTTTCCGATATTCGAGTAGAGATTCATAAGAATGATTTTTTAAAAATTATTTGGAAAAAATATCAAATTTTTTTAAATCGTAATAATATTTTCATACCTATATATAAATCGTCAATGGATTTTTAGGACTATGGAGATTGCATATGTGCAAATTCACGTTCTCCTTATCAGATAAAAGTTTCCCAGTAGATTTTTCCATTCCCAGAATCCTCGCAATATACGCTCCTGTATATGCTGATTCGGCTAGTTTCTTCCTACAGCGTCCCCCCCTTTTATACGAGCCTGAGTCCCGGAGTGAGGATATTCAAATGAATATTGCAGTTATGGAGGAAAGTCATATAAACCGTGAAAACTTGTAAGGAATGAGATAAATTATTTCCTTGCCCATAAAAACTCCCATAAATATCGGGAAACTCAGCGACCCCCCCTCCCTTGCCCAACCCCCTACTCAAGCACTACAAACATATCCGAGACTATTTCAACTCTGGGATACCGTTAAGCTATAAGCGGCATCCTGCTTATGCACTTGAATGGGGTCAAGTCATAATTGAAAAACATGATAAAATTTTGAAAAATAACTTTAACAGCAAATAATTCCAGGAGAGAAGAATGGCTCGTCGAGTACACAAAGAACAGGATGACAAAGTGGTGCGAAGCGAATTTGAATGAATTGAAGATCGACGCTTCAAGGTTTTAAGGTCCTTAAAGGATTAAATGGGCGCCGTTTTGAATAATCCTTAATAATCCTTGCTGATATATACCCTTAGGGCTTAATGCTTAAGGACCTATGTCCTTGCCAGATCGATTGCAATAAAATTCCTTTGAACGAGAACCCTCGACATACTAGGAGGGGTTGATGCCAGTGGATCGTGTGTGGAGTATGTAGACAGAGTCCTGGCAACCCCTAAACGACTACCCTTATGACTGGGAGGTCCTGCGGGACGGAAACACTTGTCCTGGGTGCGTCACGTCCTTAGAAACGGATTGGCTGACTCTGAGCTATTTTTTTT
>JARPRH010000750.1:5421-25375 GCA_031763665.1 Calameuta haemorrhoidalis
TGTTCGGAATCTTCAGCTTCCTCAGCCTCCTCAGATTGTTCGGAATCTACAGCTTCCTCAGCTTCCTGAGATTGTTCGGAATCTACAGCTTCCTCAGCTTCCTGAGATTGTTCGGAATCTTCAGCTTCCTCAGCCTCCTCAGATTGTTCGGAATCTACAGCTTCCTCAGCTTCCTGAGATTGTTCAAAATCTTTAGCTTTCTCAGCTTCCTCAGATTTTTCGGAATCTTTAGCTTCCTCAGCTTCCTGAGATTGTTCAAAATCTTCAGCTTTCTCAGCTTCCTCAGATTGTTCGGAATCTTCAGCTTCCTCAGCTTCCTGAGATTGTTCGGAATCTTCAGCTTCCTTAACTTCCTCAGATTGTTCGGAATCTTTAGCTTCCTCAGCTGCTTGAGATTGTTCGGAATCTTCAGCTTCCTCAGCTTCCTCAGATTGTTTGGAATCTTTAGCTTCCTCAGCTTCCTCAGATTGTTCAGAATCTTCAGCTTCCTCAGCTTCCTCAGATTGTTCGGAATCTTTAGCTTTCTCAGCTTCGTCAGATTGTTCAGAATCTTCAGCTTTCTCAGCTTCCTCAGATTGTTCGGAATCTTTAGCTTCCTCAGCGTCCTTAGATTCTTCGGAATCTTTAGTTTTCTCAGCTTCCTCAGCTTCCTCAGCTTTTTCAGTGTCGTCATCTACCTCAGATTCACCGGATTCCTCAAGTTGTTCAGACTGATTGGAATCATTTTCGATTTCATCATTTTTTGCCGAATCCTTACAAGTCATCTCTGTGTCCTTGTCAGATTCTTCGGAGTCGTCAGAATTATCAGAATCGAATGTTGTCGCATCAGTGCGCAATTCTGCGATGCAAGCATCTACGTTGCTTATGATCATGGGTGTTTGTTCGTTTAGGTTGTTAATGATTGGGATTTCTTTGCAATCGGTCAGTTGTGTTTTAAGATTGTTAATTTTTGTGTTGGTGTCAAGGAAGGTGACATCAAATGCTGCTTGCCTATCTTTTATGTCATTAACAGCTCTCTCGTTTAGCTACAATTTCACAATTTTTAATAATTAGTTACGTGTTGATAGTAGATTTTGGTATAATGCTTTACTTTTCACCATTGTTAATTAAAAATATGAAAATTGATGACGCGCCCAAAGTGCCACGTCACAATATGTATATACGTATGTATATTCGAATACTCACACTATGTAGACATGAAATCGTAGTCTTACATTTTGATACTGTCTCTACTTCTTTTGTGCATTCTGTCGCACCTTTAATATCTTTCATAAGCTCATGAAGGTTCTCCGTGGCCTTGGCTTTGAAGGTAACAATATCATCAGCAACGTTTCCGATTATTGTATTAACGCATTGGTTGCATTCGGTTTTTACTAGCGTCACCGCGTTCTTGAAGTTGTTGGAGTAGACGGCACATTGAGTAGCGTCCACATCAGTGGATGCATTTATTAATGCTGCGATCTTAGTGTCTACCTATTATGGGATACATAGTCTTTTAGACACAGTTAAATCCATTCATAATAAATTTTTAAGTAAAGTTAAAGATTATTGAATGTACTCACGTCGGTGATAATACTCTCAACATTGGAGTTCACGGTGGTGCACGTCGTGTCAGCATCAGTGTCAAATGTTGAGATGAGAGAATTTAGTTGTAGTGTTGATTTTTTTATATTGTCTTCAAGAATGTCGATTGCATCATATATCTTAGATGTAATATTGGTTTGTATTTTCGTAACTTGTAATTGGTATTTCGGTAGTTCTGTACCCTGGGCCAGCTGCAGTTGTTGAGTATTTCCAAAATTTTGTTAATGCTGATTTATAATTTATATTCAGTGTATTTTTATTTTGCAAATCTTGCATTTTAATTGATTTTATATCAAATATTTTATATTGAAGCTGATTATGGAACATTGTTTTTTTTCTAACTATTTATTCATATCGGTACTTACGCATGCCAGTAACAGCAGGCAGGCGAAAACCCCGAACTTTGCCATCGTTGTGCTATTTCGATGGACTCAACTACAGTTATGAGATTTTTTGTCTTTGCACAGGTATATATACTAAGATTCACCGTATGACGATTGACGTTTACAAAAGTTTTTGCCCAGTTGTATCAACTTTGATCTACGTAAGTATATATGGTTTTGTTACAAATTATATAATAGAACATAGTATTGCCATGGAATTTATCAGATAACGCTAATTGTCTTTACATTCACGTTTCTTAATGTTGGTTTGACTTTCTGCGGGCTCATTCAAAAAACAAATCCATTAATGCAACGCTAAATATATCTTGTGAAAAGTTTTGAATGCATTGCATTATTTTGTCTTAGAAAATTGTCTGCGTGAGTTATTTTTATCAAAATTTAAGGAATTAACGTAAAATATTAATAAATCCGGTATATTTGTATTTATAAACAATCAATCATAGTTGTTTGTTCATTGCCGTAGTATAAGGTAAAATCTATTATTTTTACATATTATGCATTATGAAGCTTACTTCTAAACTACTAAAGATTGATAATCTGGCATTGAGTCGTACGACTATTTTTTCCTAATTGTAAGATGAAGTGGATGTAGAGATTACGTCTGACAATGTTGATTGGTTGGAGTCAGTGATTGCAATTATACCTTCATTTTCACTGTTCGAATACATTTTTTATCTCAATGATTGATTGACGTAGAACGTATTTGTATATCTCTACTTTATTTTCATTATATATGACAGATGTGAATAACTAAATACTTTGCTTTAATTCCGTATGTAATTGTATAATTAGTATTTATATGTAATACTTAAACTACTAGAAGTGATAAACGATTACATTGATGGTCTTCACCATTTCTAAAGTCATTGGCATATTTCGATATTGTCTAAACCAAATAGTCTACTAATGACCTATTATGCATCTTAAACTTGGGCCATTAGCTTTATTTCTGGATTAGCTCATCATAGGCATGAGAAAAAGTGCTAAAGAGTATCTAGTGGTAGTATTGGAAAATTGGCAAATCATTCGAAGCAATATTGTTCCTGTATCAGTTAAAGGACCCGGTTGGGCATGATGCGACATGTAAACGATTCTAGAAGGATATTCAATATTTCCTACTTACATTTAAGGCATCAGTATCCAACCTTGTTGGATTTGTACAAATTTCAGGTCTATTTAACGTGTTGAAAGCAACTGTAAAAATTTCCTCACAGTGAGAGATCAAAAATGTGATTTTTTGAAAATTGTCGAATCATTTTTATGCGGGTAACTATCCCAAAATTATTTTTCATTGTATAAAAAATTACCAAACAATAAAATTACCAGCCAATAAAATTTAAGAAATTTTACGTTTTTTTGACACCTACCAAAGGTTCCTTGTAAGAATGATATAAATTCAGTGGGTCGTTAAGGTCAAGGTCGTCTCTCAAGGACGGGACGTATTCTCCTTGCGGGGGTAAAATCGATTACTGGCTACCACCTTATGAGAAGTAATTTCAATTGCGTAGTAAATTTTATTTCATGAGGTAATTGTGGACCACCAGGCACACAAAATAAACGTTACCACGTGTCTCGTTAATATTTGTAAGATTTCAAGCTTGCATACGGCAATTATGCTAGCTGATTATATGTATATGTATTGTCAAAATGTATAATACATGAACGTAACATTAACAAAATATTAATAAATTAGACATGTCCATATATTCTCTAACGTAGAATTTATATATATACAGAGTTTTAATTGATAAAGTCAATCCGTAGGTGTCCGCGACATCCAGGCTGGCATTACGCTATATCCCCCAAAAATACCATATATTTACCTATGCAGTCAATGTGAAAAAAACAATTTGCATTCGTACACTGCATTACAGTCACGGTCTTGTATACAGATCTGGACACTTTTTTACCCCCACCACGTCCTAGCTGTAACCGCTAATGTGTCCGATTTTGCCGGTTTTGCCCGCTAGCGCTAGTGTCGAAGATGCCTGCTGACATAGCGTAGTGCCCGTAGTGCTAGCAGGTGCCAGGCTCTTTCAACACTAACGCCTCTTGCGACAGTGGACCACCTTATCGTCACGCGTTTTTCGCCTAAGTGCCCAGACTTATACACAAGACCGTGATTATACCTACATAAATATTGGCAACAATGGAAAGATCTAGTGGCATACATTGGTGTATGCAGGCAACTGACAGTAATGAATAGATTCAATAGAACTATGTTGTTACTAACACGATGTCAAAAATATTATTCTGGTTAGGCATAATAAAAAACGCCAGGTGCTACGTGTATCACTATAAAAATGTAGTCCTACATCGCAATCATATTGCATTTCAGAAAAAATTTGATAATTGAGAAGCTTGCTAAGCTAGATCTTACACTTGGTCCAATAAATTAAGTTAATCAAAAATATTAAAAGTAAATCTTAATTTTTCAAAATATGACGACACGTGTATTAATAGAAATATTTTTGTATATATAGAACAATCGTATAATATTTCATCCTAATATAATAACCCGGATTTAATTATCAAAGGTCGGCCAAATTATTTACACATTCGTTATTGCTAATTTTATTTTTGCTATCCCTAGTAGACATTTCCTAGACCTTTACGCAATAAGGAAACGAGACCAGCCGGGCTGAGACTAGGCATCTCTAATACTGGAAACCCTGGAAAGGACTCAGCCTGACGCGCACCAGTGCGTCCAACCACTGAAGTACATTGCGATTGACTCTTTCCCAACTATGGAAGCCTATTTGGGCCCAAACTAGGCGTTCTCTAGTACGCCAAGTGTTAAAAACCTTAGTTAAGTTAAGAAGATTCCGTGTTATAGTGACAGTTTATTGATTGGGCCTCGTCAATGTTCAGAACAGAATTTGTGTGTTTATTTGCTATGAATATAATGGACTGTAAAAGATTTTATCCCATCCAACGTGTGTATCAGACCGGAAAATGTTCTAGCAATTCTCAAGCATAATGATCAAGCTCGCGCTTATGTAACACAGGTCTAATGGTAGAAATCAGTAATCAGGCATACTGTTTATTGATATAAAACATTTTAATATAACATTTAGTATAATTATTGAAAAGCAAGATTTTTTAAAAATTCGAGCTGTTATTTTTGCAAATACTTCGTAAAATTATGTTTGTAACATTTAGTCTGTCACATATTGATTAACACGTATAAGCAACGTAAGTATCATACTATCAGACGATTTTTACAAATTTACCATATTAATTTATACAGATAGTGTTAATTAATTGAAACATCATCTTCAAATTGAGCTGGTGGATCAGTGGGTGAAAGTGTCACACTCCTCGATTTGAACATCCCGACAATTATTACAGTTCCAATTCTGCTCACGGCGGCACGGATAGTAAAAGCCACACACTTATTTTTTTAACGTTGTTTTAATAATAAAATTTGCCATTGTGTAAATTTCACGTTTTGATTTAATGAATATCAATACAGTTTAAAAAATTATGTATATGACCTTAACAGTTTAGTATAACTAGGTGCTAGACGGGGCACGGGTTACGTTTCTAGTCGGACGCTAGACAGTTTTCTTATGGTAGTTAGCGCCTAGACTGAAGAAGGGAAAACAGAATAGCTTGTACAGCCATAAGGAAAGGAAGGAAGGGAATAGCTTGTACCCGGTGAGAGGCCATATACAATTTTCACTAGGGATCATTTGGGGCTAAAAATAGTAATAATCAAGAGATTCGACTTTTATCGAATAGCAATAACATAAAAAAATAGTATATGGCCGAAATTGAGAATACTCGTTGCGGTGAGTTCTATGAACATGTATTCCTTATCATAAACCTCATTAGCATCATTCCCATCTGTATTTTCAACAAGGTTCTGAAATTCGCTGCTAGTACTACGAGTGTCATTGTTTCTTTATCCAAATGCAACGGATTGCGACAGAACCTATGTTGCAATAATGGCAGTGAATTTTAGAATTGAAATATTCATCATCCAGCATTTGTTTCGGTGAAAGATGATTTTTATCCATGTGGCAAAACATCTGTTTGCCATAATGCGACGCATATTTATATTTGCATAGGGAAGTTTAATTGCCGTAATTAGGAAAACAAAACCATAATTACAGCAAATAATCAGATATTAGTTATCACGCGTCTTTAACAACACATATGGCGATAATTAAGTGTTATGTAGGTAGTATAGCCTTCTGTGTAGTATAATGTCAAATTGACGGGACAAATAGAAAAATTCAACTGAAAGATGGCTGATATAATATATACAATATTTAATGTCTTGTTTTTTACGCAAAAATATTCAATTTCAGTCGCCATACGTCTTCTTTTTCTCTGTTACATTGATTACGAATTATTTTAAACTTCTTGAAAGTCCTGCGGACTGAAGTTGGTCCTACCACTCTGATAAAAATGAACATATCGGTCAAGCCTGGACCAAGCTCGAGAAATAAAAATATTTGTTGTACAAAAATATTATTCTAAAAAATTTTGTCGTCAATTTAACTGCATTTAAGTTGAGTTTATAAATTTACTCAATCCAATGATGCAGATCCAATCCTATAAACATTAAATTAACAAAATTAAATTGTTTTTATTTTGGAGGATGAATTCAATCTTGGAACCCTGGAGTTTGTAAACTGCGACCATATCGATTGTTTTATTAAGTATTTTATGGAGTATGTTGAGAACTGGTATATCAGCGGTGGAAGAACTCTTATAACATAATTATGGATCGTGATTCGATGACCTTATACATAGATGTTTTTTCATAGCGCTTAAACAAATTGTTTAATAATTTAAGTAAAGTTCATTTTTCTCGTATCAAGTTACATATCCAAAGCTTAGTTTCAAAGGCTTGACTCAAGCTTGGCAAGTTTTTCAACTTTGGGAGTTCCTACCAGGATAATAGAAATTAACTGGACGGGATAACTTCACTTCGTGTATTTGATATGAATAAACTAGGTGAATAGTAATTTCAACATATACAATGTTATACGTAACGTGCGTGGTAGCTGCGATTTTCTATTTACACAGGGTTCGTTATGAAACGCAATGTGGTAATACCGTTGCATTCCTTGTCGAATTCTAAGGAATAAGTGTTTTTTCTATTTTTTATTTCATATATCAAAATTTCGAGATGATCAACGTTGAAGTTTTACTAACCTGGCCAATGAGAACGCGTTTACACGGAGCGTAGAAGGAGGAGTCCGCGGCCTAGTCACTGACGTCGCGAGCCAGATCGCAAGGTCTGCTTACACTAGGCCAATAACACTAAGAGTATCGTAGTGTCCCTCTTCGTCTGCATCTACTTGAGTGAGGTACAATCGCTCGCTGTAATGTCATTTAATTTCAGACAGTGCCCTTTATTCCTTATAATGTCTATTCCTTTAATCTGATAAGATAGTTGTACCAACGTATTACATTTTGGGTGGTCCTGAAAAGGACCGATTTTGATATATGCACGGTCGAACTTGAATCTCGACATGCTAATTTGCAACAATTCCAAACATGATTATTCTGAAATGGTAAATTTTGTAGAATATGTATGATCTTTGTATAAATTGTAACAGATTTTTAAAATTGTAAACACATCGCACGTATCGTACGTATTCAATGTCTTCTACTATTTCAGAATAATCGTTGTCATAGAAAATATTTGAAATTGTTGCAGATTAGCATGTCGAGATCCAAGCTCGGCCATGCATGTATCAAAATCGGTCCTTTTTCATGACCACCCAAAATGTAATACGTTGGTACAACTATCTTGTCAGATTAAAGGAATAGACATTATAAAGAATAAAGGGCATTTTCTGAAATTCAATGACGTTACAGCGAGCGATTGTATCTCACTCAATTACATGCAGATGAAGAGGGACACTATGATACTCTTAGTGTTATTGGCCTAGTGTAAGCTGACCTTGCGGGCTGGCTCGCGACGTCAGTGATTAGGCCGCGGACTCCTCCTTCTACGCTCCGTGTAAACGCGTTCTCATTGGTCACGTTAGTGCAACTTCAATGTTGATCATCTCGAAATTTTGATATACGAAATAAAAAATACAAATACACGTATTCTGTAAAATTTGACAAGGAATGTAACGGTATTACCCCACTACGTTTCATAATGAACACCCTGTATACGTGACGTTATATTGAGATCATGAAAATGAATGCGAAATTAACAACTAACATGCATAATTTAATCTATGGGTTTTAGGATTTACTGGCAAATCCTAAAAGCCAAAGATTAAAAGACTAATCTTATAATACATATGGCAAGTGCCTTTTATGCACATTTTATACGTCTCCTTATCGGCAAATTTCAGCTTTTCGTGTTTTTTGTGATAATGGTTTTGGTACTGCGATGGTAAACCAGACCTCTTCATTCATAATGGGTTACGTGTCTGACTGAAAAATGAGTCGAAATTCATTAATTTTTTTCTCGACGCAGCTATTGGTAGAAAAGTTTTATCTTATATGCGCATATTATATGCAGTTTGAAGAAGTTTTGGTTAAAATTTTATTAAAAAATCTGAGGTAATAAGCGCGCTGTATGCTTCGCCGTAAAGTTTCTCCGGCGTTTTTCATGCTGATAGTTTACAAAATTCCAAAAGTCAGGATAATCTGAAATTAAAAAGATCAAATGGTTTCGCGCAAATAGATAGTACAGTTGAAATTATAATTTTATTCTATTGTTAATATATTTTTTTTAAATTACATAAAAAATATACACTAGGAAACAGAGAAAGAGACATAATGTATTTTACCAATCAAATTATGAGTGCGTTATTCCGCTATGTTAATAACCATGACTCGTTAAATTACATATAAAAGTACTCATGCATAGCCTATTCCAGATCTATGACCCATACTATAGATCTTATATGATAATCGCACACTAATATTTTCGGTGGTCGGATATATCAAGTAACTTTCCACGTGGTCTAGCTTCTGATGACCACGAGTCCGAGTTGATGGTGACTCGAGTACGCCAGCAATTAATTGTTCAATTTGTGATTATTTATGGTGATGATGTCTTCAGGAATGATCGAGGATGAAGTATAATAATTACAAGAGCCCTAACCCCTGTGCGAATATACAAAGGATCGTTAGGAATAACTTTTATAAGTAAATGGTAAGAGAACGAAAAGTACCTGTGTCCTGTTTAGCGGCTGATGGGCGAAGGGGACTAGTCCTCTTAACGCCTGGATACCCAGGTGCTTTGATTACAAATTTAATATAAGAGAGGGGATGCGAGATTAGCGTACTCTCCTGGACTCTGGAGAATTACCTGATATTGTCAGTCGGTATCTTAGCGACTTATTAGAGTACCCGTTACAAAATGTAGCATACGGATGTTTTAAATTTTCAAAAAATGTAGAAATGGGAATAATTTCAAACAAAAACCACTTTAGTAAAAAAAAAACCTTGCCAAGTAGAGGATTGCTGCGTATTACCCATCTTAAAGGAAATACCTACATTTATATCATGCATTATGGTTTTACGAATAAAAGATTTGAAAACATGTTATAATACCAAATACATAAGTCATTGCATATCTGCGTATTTTATGATTTAGCACTAGCTCATCATTTTAATTGTATTTTCGAAATTTCTTCAACGTCTTCGTTTCTCTTTTATGTTACTACTGCTTCTTACATTTATTTATGATTTAATGGTCATTTAATAATTAATAAAACATTAGTAGATTCCTTATCGAGTACTACTTGGCAGCTCCGTGCTCGAGGTCAGTACTTTGAAATTTTTTTACAAAAAAGTAGCAAGCAGCATAATAACACTGAAAAAAAACGGCCAATTTTCTATGAAAAATCTTCGAAAGATTTAGACGTCACAGTGTTACAAAATCATTGTGTTGGATTCGTTTACTTCATTCGCTCGTCAAACTTGATTCAAGGAACTACGAAGAGAAACAGCGATACACCCTTGAACTCCACGTTTGATAGGTAGACATAAGAAACTACGGAAAGAAGCGCCTGGACACCCTGGAACATCAATTTCGTTAAATAAAATACGGTAGACTACATCAAAATACACATCAATACGCACTGCATACGAATGATGGGGTTCTGTTTTTCGTGAGGAATAAGGCTTAATTAATAATCTTATATTGTTGTGAAGATAACTATATTTTCTGAAAATTCGGTGTGAACGACAGCTTGACGGACAAAATATGTTTGTATTGTATATTGGTGAATTACCAGCGCCATCTATCATCTACAAAGATAAACAAGGCCAAGAAGCTAGCGCCATCTGCCGTGTAAAAAAGTATATCGACAGTGGAACTGAAATAAAATGATTTTGGTAGCAATCAATTCAGAATCCTCAATTCCTATAATGAATGTATAACTTTTTCTCATACATAGTGAATCACAAGATATTTGTTTCGAAAAATAAGTACAAGAATTGCTTCGAATAAAGTCTCGGACGGCAGCTGCCTATACAATCGGTTGCCTGTACATACTTGGTACGAGATCCTGTTAAAGGTCTTGAAAGAAAAATACTCAATCCTTCTCTCTGATAAAATGAAAATTTCTTGTATTATCTATAATTTGCAATTCCTGGACCATATTATAATCCTTCCACGGCAGCAATGTCTTCTTCCGCGGTAGCAATATCTTCAGCTTCTTTTTGTGCCAACCAGAAGCTAGAAAGCTTTTTGAAACTCTTTTGATGCTTTTCGCATTTGTTGATTAGCAATCATGACACCTTTCTCGGTGCATTCGGACCAGTGGTCAAGTTCAAAATGCCGTAATACATGAGTGAAGAATAAGTATAAGCAGGTATAAGAAATTTAATTACCAATAAAATATTTTATTGATATTACAACAAAGTGTGTACATATAACATCATAGCAGAGGTACGATAAACCGTGTTTCCAATTTTACATTAAAACCACTTTATGAAGTCAAATTTTTGACGCAACTTCTGACATCCTTGACAACGCTGGATGCCTGGTTTGAAAGGACACCGACGGTATCTACAACCATGCAAAGGGGTACTTGGACTTGAACATTACTGACGAGGGAGGCCAGTTTGGCGACCTTCGAGGTAACGGTCATGGCGCTGGAGGCGGAGAGAACAGTAGCGGTAGCCAATTGCTGGAAAAAAAGTACATAAAATTATAAGTTCATTTTCTAATAACACTGTGTCTAAATTATAAATTTTGTTGTTTCAAGGGGACTTTTGTGCGTCATGCATCACTTACTTTGTTTACACAAACGAAGGCGTTAATAGTGTTAGAGAGCGACGTGACATCAGAAACGCACTGGCCAGTCGTAGATAAAACATCACGAAGCTTGGAAACGAGAGTTTTGATTTCGTTTCTTAATTCAGATACATGTCCGTAGGCAGTCTGCACTTTATCGGTAACGCAGGAGGTGGCTTCGTTCAGGATGCTAACGGCAGTGGACGAGAGGGTACCAGTAATACCTGAGCATGATTTGGCGGTCACATCAGAGACTTTGGAGAGTATAGCTTCAGCCTCAGATTGCGTCTTCGAAGAAATTGATACAATTGTAGATTATTGTTGAATTATCTTCAAGTTAAATTACACTAGGTTGGATAAGATACTCACGTTGGCGACTATGGATTCTACTTCGTCCTGAAGTTTGCCGATGTTGGTTACGGCACTGTCGCTAACGCTATCAGCTAGTTCCGTCAGTTCCGCCATACCTTTTTCTGCAGCGGTCTCGACAGATTTAATAGCAGACTCCACGGTAGATTCCACCTTACTCTTGATGTCTGCAATCGACGATAACAGGGAGCTGCTACCGAAGTTCAACTGACCCTGGCTGGCCTGAAAATTGTAATAAACGTAATTTATCAATACAGTGCCAGAATTACGAAATTTATTGCGAAGAAAAAGAATTATTTAATTTCATGACAAACTTTTAGGAGACCCCTAATAGTGAAATTTGTATTTGTAATTTATTACTTACAGTAGCCAGAAAGAGGACACAGAAGATAGCTGATAATTTCATCATGTTGCTTGCGAAGAAGTATCTTTTTCGACTATGAAACTCCTATGCTCGCTTGCCATATTTATACCAAAATGTTAATGTTATTAAGCAGAACTCACAAATAATGTTAAACCACTTGTGTTTACACTGTACACGGAAATAATATACCATATGTTCGGAAATATGGCTACAATGTAAACATTAAATAATAAAATAGTTCACAATGTGCGTATTGTAATTCTGTTATCTATGCTAACTCAATTATGACGCGATTCATACTGATATGAATCAATACGGTAAAACAAAATATCTAATCCACACGATAGTTTACTTTCCTATTTTTTATTTGTAAGATTTTTTTAAAACATTGTTAAAGTCATATCGAAAAAAATTGACTTGGAACATCCGGTCAATATCCGGAAGTGCCTTAGTCACCCCTAATCTGAACTGCTACGTGCAGTACGACACTCGCACAACTTCGGCGTTCAGCCAAACCCTTAATTGCCACCCTCCATATCTTCTTGTGTACATTCACGCCAACCCCTAGGGGGTAGTTAGCGAGGGTGGAAATGAATTATTTTGCGGAAATCTCTGCCTATTGTGCAAAAAGAAAATTAAGAACCTGCATATGACAGATTTATTATCTTACACTGGAGATAGTTTCTATTTTTTGGACAATTACTAATTTTCCTTCGGATAATAAAACTGAATCTGATAGTAATTTAAGGGTAGTTCGGGTGCATTTGAAACGACAATCTACGACGACATCTACATTACAAAAATCCACAGTGACAAACGCGAGGTATTTGATTAAGCATTATTAAAGGATTTTGTAATTGTTCGACGGGTCACCTTTGTCAGTATATTCATGCCTCTACAATGCTCTGAAAAATTCACCCCTATATAAAACGTTCCCATAGTAGCGGAGAGCCAAGGGTGTCGTGGGAACTATTGCGTACGTTATAAAGCAGCGTATGCACTTTGTGTCGCGCTAGACGTTGCACCAGTACTCAGGGATTCCTTTGTAATGTATCAAACCCGATCGTTTATGCACTCGTGCATGAGCCCTGCATTTAAATGAATATCGTCTTTGAAATTTTACGTTAAAATATGAAAAACTTTGAGACATAGGAGTAGCGGGAGGTTTCTTGGGATTATATTACATTTTTAGACTTTTCTGGTATAAAAGACGAATATCTTAAATTGTCAGACCATTTGCCATTTCTTTGTAAGTTACTGTGTTGTATATATTTATACGTATTTTATGATTTCTTTCTGTTTAAGCATCTACGATATGAATAGATCGAACATATTTCTTATAAAATTTTAACGAGTATTATTGATTTATTACTATTAGATATGTCACTCGTTTACTCAATGAGAATTTTATTTAATACCTGCTACTTTTTATATGTTTTAGGCAAACTTGGATTTACTATCTTTTACCACACATTAAACGCACTAGGTAAGTTTCATTTATGTGTGTTAAAGTAAATTCAAATTAAATAAAAAATGTGGATATTTATGAAATATTTTGTTAATTATATTTCTGTTTGTTTATAAGGAGAAGTAAAATCAATTTTTAAACATCCTCTACAATTTCGTACATACGATACGTTGCTTTTAATGGTCATTCACCCTGAATTTGGTAAGGGCTGTTAGAAATAGGATTCAGACGTAAGGGTGTCCCTTTTGTGCAAAGCCCCTTTAACCCTCGCCCGTCTTGTTACGCTTCAGATCAGTGACGTGGATTATAGAGCTAATAGCGTTATCGTATTGGTTCATTCCTATTAGTGATGCAATCTTCGTTTTAATCGTTTATTGATAAAGTAATTATTTATACAACGAATTCAAATTAGGATCTAATCAGCTATAATTCTTAGTTCTAAATATTGAAGATTATTGTCGCAGGTGAAATTGCAGGTGTAACACAGGTGTAAAATATTTCAAGGCGATTTTTTATGAGTTCACGCAAACTTCGTTATCAGCTGTCAATTATAATGTCGCAGTGAAATTCATAATCGCCACCTTAACAGTTCAAAAATATTTGCAACATTATGTGTAACAGATATTAAAACATTTAAAGAATTTCACTAGATAAGCAATCGCAGCAACGTGAAGTTCTGTTTTTGAAATAGATCTGTTTTCTTCCTCTTGGGTCAAGAAAACATGAGCCCTTTTGCGAAGATAAATGGGATTTCTTCGGAAGTAAATTTCATGTGTGATTCTTGGAGCAATAAACATTTCAAATGCAATCTTTAGTGTTGTACCAGTATACCTATAATTTGTGTGGAACAATGAATATCCATCGTACTACTCTCTTGACATTTGGCCATAACCAAAATCGTAAAATACGATCAAGACAGCTCTGGCTCCTTGCCCACTGTAAATAATATATTGCGTAAGGAAGTAACGTAGAATCGTGCTCTCAACGATCAGATAATGTCCGCTCTTGATGCAGAATGCTATATTAACCTTTAGGAATTCCAACTCTCATTATCAAATCCCTTTATCATCTAGTTTAGTAAAAAAAAAATAATTATTACAGAAGTATCATTTTTATATACTGTTTGAATAGTTCTTCCTATACGGCATCTATGAATTTTTGTACGAAGATGACATCTCTGATATGCCACATGTTCGTTACGTTCTCACATAAGAAATAAGAGCAGCAGTAAGCCGGACGCTGTGTCACTCTATTTCCCTTTTCTCATCCCGTATACTTCGGACATGTTAAAAAAATAATATTCTTTGATTCTTACAAACAGCGCAATGAGCAAATTCTAAAATTGAAGATGTACCATTTTTTCTCATTTCTTTATACAAATACCGCCTGATTTAATTTTCGATTCTGAGCCCGGATTCTGGTCGAGCACACTCAAAAATATTAGGAACACTGACCTTAATCCATTTATTCCACTGTTAAAGGCATAAAGCATAGGCTCAAAAACATGTTGAAAAATCAACGATCTTCGCCATTAATGGGTTAAAGTCTTTGTAGTTTGATTAATGTCTATTACGACAGTTCCCAAGAATCGATAATAATGTAAATATTCATATTGATCACCGGGAATTGAATACGCACAATTGTAATTAAAAATTACTTTTCTTGACTTATCATATGTTTAATCAAACACAATAAAAAAGTGACGTATTATTTAATTAGCACTACATACTTCCTATCAGCATGTACGCTCAGAATAATATTGACTATTAATAATAGATATTGTAAGATGTATGCCATCATAAATTTATATCGCTGCCTTAAAACATCGTTTATATAATCAACCTTCCCGTAAGAACGATATGAAAAAGCAGGGACCGTAACGCGTTCGATTTCCGCACTCCTCAAGTCGCTTCGCCCACATCTTAAGAGTATTTAAGCGGCGCGGAATTTAAACGGGAGGCATTTGGCTAGTGGCAACTATGCAGTTTACAGTAAGTATAAATGACCAAACCGTATCCATAAATGAAAAATTTTTCACACACACAAAATGGTATTCTGCGTACTTGTATGAATATATTCCAGCATTTATACTATGAAGCACATGTCCGGTTCTACCTGTCGTTTCCCTAGAACGTATGGGAATATTGTGGCATGTGGTTTCATCCATGACCATATGGTACGTTAAGGATGCACGTGGGTTCTATTCGAGACGGATGTGACGTAGTAGGCTTCAATAGTGATACCGCAATAATACTCTAATTAACGTTCTCATATGGAACCTCTGACAAGGAATTCGCCAAGTATTGGATTCCATATGGTATATCGACGTCATTTGGTTTCAACATAAACGTCCTAACAACATGCTATGCGTTGCGTTATTGCCATTTCGAGAGAATTTCCGAGAACGCCACTATTTAATTTGCCATTACGATGCAACGTTGTGCTGAATAAGTACTTATACTGACAGGCAATTATCCCTGGTGAAGAAATAGAAACGAACACCGACAGGAATTGTGCAAGCTGATTTGAAAAATCATCGTCATAGTACGGCATATATATATATATATACACATATGTGTATATGTATACATATACATGTCACGGGGCAGTTTCGAGGACATGCGGCATTTACAACGGCAAGACGATGTTGTATTATTATGATATAAAGAAAACAAGTATCTCGAACTTAACACTAAAAATCAGCTTATATATTCACTTACAATATTTAAATAAATATATTCAACTACATAAAGATAGTACGAAGCTATATTATATCATACGGAAACTGTCAATTTGAACGGTTTAAAACACACACATACTCATACGTAAATATCCACATTCATATAAGTTCTTTTTTTGCTAATTATTGTTTCCCCTTATGAGTTCAAGGCACCTTTATAATATCAATCAGAAAGATATTATATGAAAATAATATCTATATATAAATATAATTATAAATACGTATGGAGATTGCACCGGGTAGAGTGATTATTTCCCTTGTCCTTGTTGTTACTCTGTTTTTATTCTTTATATCACGATCAAATGGAGAGATTACATATGTGGATATTTGTTCAGCTTATCTGCGGATCCTTTTTGCGGTAGATTTTCACCGTCCTCGGTTTGCCTTTTGGTTTTTTTTCCCTATCGAATTTTAATAATAGTACACATAATATAATGGTTTAAATTATAAATTAAAAAATACCTCCGGTTTTATCAAAAATCCGACGCCTCGTGTCTTGAGCGCTGTTTTTTCTACAACAATAAACAAATCAAAGGGAAGAGACCCAAGGAATCATTAATCCTTACACTATGTGTACAATTTTGGCTAGAAATGAATTCAACGGGATTGTATACGTTGCAAGGTATTTTAAAAAAACTAAACCTTCAGACATGTAGCATTGAAATTCGAACCTAATCTAACCTCACGAACTACTTCTTAGCCTATCTCAACTCCGAGTGTCCAGCATACAATTAAAAAAAAAAAATTGGTGTGAGTGCCGCATAATGGCCCCGGAAGTATACTTTACATATAGCATTTTTCCAGGACCACACTGAAAAATGCCAATTGTCCTCATAATTGCTTATGCCCAAAAAAAAGTTCTGGAAACTGCCTTCTAACATATTTATATTATTATATACATTGTTTCCAGGAACTAACAATAAGAATATATTAAATCGAACATACGTCTTTAATGTACCATACCATTTTTACCTGTACTTTCAAACATACACAAAAAGACACGTGATCACGGTATTTGACTATTGATAACTATTTGAAAATTAGAAGACACAATAAAAGTGGTGGGAATAATTGATAAGATTTATTATATCAATATAATACAATTACGAATGTTATCGGGTAGTAATAGGCTGCTCATATTATGTCAATTCTGCAATATAGAAGTAATAAAAGATTCGTCGTTGAGTGATAGATACTACAGGTTTTGGCACTCTATGTTCTCGTAAAACTTGACAAATAGATTGCAATAGCTGCAGCCGATTTTGAATGAGGAGTGTTCATATTTTTACATCATGAGGTAAAATCTCATAACGCGCTTTCGTATACTTAAATAATTCAAAATACTGAAGTCTAGAGCAAGCACGATAGTGCAGTCTGTTTCAGGTTTTCAGATACCTCAAAGGAAAGGACCTTGACCATATCAACGGCCAGTTTACCTAAGTACCTTTTATGTAGATGCAGTCAACGTTCCAGGTATCTTCAATTCGTAAGGCTGATCCGTAACTGTAAATTTCCTAATAGACTAAGACTCCGGTTAATGCTACCTCGTTCGACGCTGTTTCATTATAGACGCGTTTGCAAACGTTCGGTAAATCAGTAATGAAATTCCTTGATTCAACGAACTCGTCGCTTACCACGTGTATCTATTTTGACGCCCTTTCGTTTAGCACTGTAAATACTAAGAAAATTTTCTCCGCGTTAACTGGGGTCTTACTGTATTGTTTAGTTGTGACCCTTTAGCCTAGGGAATTTCAGCCCGCTGCTACTATTGTAAATGGCAGGTGTACAGCGGAATGGAAAACATCCTAGTGTAATTGTAATGTCTAACTGAATATCTTGTAACTCGTGAATCTGTTCGTCAATGAAACATTTCAACTCGGTACGATATTAATTTGACAATCTAAGGACCTTTACGCAATTAATGGATACATGAATAACGAACGATGACTGATCAACTAATAATTAATGAGCTCTCGAAACATAGTAGATGCACTGTTGCAATATCATTGCAGTCCAATCGATTCAACCGATTCATCACCTATTAATTCTAGTTAACTTTTCGTGATTCGGCGCGCTGCAAATTATCGAGAAACTAGCGGCTGTCTATGGTGTCATGGAAACTTGTTAGTTTTGTAACGATGTGTGTGGATAGTTATAAACTGTAACTTATAATAAATACAAAGCTGAAATAGAAACTTGCTTTCTGCGTCTTCGTTCCTTTCTTCATGTTTAATCACGAACCATGAAAACTGGATGTGACCGACACAGCGCATCTTTTAAAGTGCATCAATGCACTGCACTGCAATGTTGAGTGCGGTCGTAGGATTTTCATGGGATAAAATTTTTTCTCGCTGCGCTTCGCCGTTTCATCCCGTCCTGCAAAAGGTCTCTGGCAATAAACTAGCTTTAGGTGCAGTTCTCGTTGTGTCTCAGCAGATGTACGACCATTTGCCGTAGCAGCTGCATTCCCCACTACGACACCACCTTACCACCGTATTCTTAACCACAGTCACCTTGGACACCTTTGTTTAAGATAAGGGAAAAATTATTTTTTATGGAAAATATTACAACGGATAATTCAAATAATGCTGTATTGAAATTATAAGTTATTACAGTGAGGCTTCAGTGAATCCTTATAAAGTTCTTACGTGGAATTTTAAATAATTGCGTGAAAGCCAATTGTGAGAATGTTTCTCGGGGCCCTGGAGGTAGTATATACGGTACTGCCGTACCGGTAGGGTAGCAAGACCCAGGCCCAGCCTAGGCATACACTGGCACTCACGTTTTAAATCTTGGGGGGGTTGTATCAGCGCGCATAACATCGCGATAATTGCGATAACGTATTTTTGATACGTTTAATCTGTTCGCGAGAACCGCGATACCGAAGTAATAACTCTTTCAGTGTGAGGAATACGTTATATTGTGAGTGGAATATCGAAGGAATGAGTTAGTGCAATTACAAGGGAGGATATTTTAAAGGAAAAAGTTTTATTTCGCTGCTTCAACCGTCAAGAATTCATTAATGCCAACAGTGATCGACGACGATGACGACGATCGTCATCAGCTAATTGTGGTTTACGCTTATGATAGTGTACAGATGGCGCCACAGGTTCTCTGGCGCATATCAATCGTATAGAAGCGGTATTCGTTTTCATTTAAATTGATATCGATGCTCGTGTGCTAACTAGGTTTCGAAAGAATCGTTACCGTCTGACATTCCAGCTCGGTCGATCAAGCAGATCGATACGGTACATGTGGAGGACAAAAATAAAAAGAATATTACCAAATACAGTGACAGTAGCTATTAGCATTTAAACAGAAACAACCTGGGAGGTAGGGACATCCCGTTTCTTTACCCTCTCACTCTTTGAAATATTTCTACTAACCTCCTGCCGTTAAAGGTATCGAAGCCATTTATTTTCTCCAGCGCTCATCAACGGGCACTTATTGTTTACGCGGATCGGACTGTATTAAAATCGTAAGCAACAGTTTTAATCTTGCGAGATCAGCGGGCGATCAACGGGAGAAACGAGCAAAACGGGCTTGAAGTTCCGGTGGGGTCACCGGACGTAGCTAAGCGTGACGCGCCTAACGGAAAAACGTGGGAACCCAAAAACTGGCATTCGATTCTCAACGGCGCGTGATGCAAACCATGAAAGAGTCACTTGATTATTTTAAGAGAATAATAATTCGAATGTAACACGAGTTGGGAGTATATTTACATTTGAATAATTAAATATTATTTGAATATTATTTTATTGAATGAATAGATTAATTTATTAATTGAGTAATACAA
>JARPRH010000750.1:25475-41869 GCA_031763665.1 Calameuta haemorrhoidalis
CATACCAAATCACCAAATTTTAAAAATCATATTTTTTTATTTAGCTGAATTTTTGACATCTTCTTGTATGTATCAAAAGAATTTTGAAATTTTCAAAAATTGATATCTTAAGAACTCTTGAAAATTAAGGACTAAAAGTTTAAAGGTAAGCATCTTTTGATACATACAAGAAGATGTCAAAAATTCAGCTAAATAAAAAAATGTAATTTTTAAAATTTGGAGATTTGATATGGATCAATCCATATGTATTGTCAAAATTTATAATACATGAACGTATCATTAACAAAATATCAATAAATTAGACATGTCCGTATATTCTGTAACGTAGAATTTATATCTATATATAGAGTATTAATTGATAAAGTCAATCTGTAGGTTTCCACGACACCCAGACTAGCGTCACGCTATATATCTTAAAAAAATACCGTATATTTACCTATTCAGTCAATGAGAAAAAACATTTGCATCCATACACGGCATTACACCCACCATCTTGTATACAGGTCTGGGCACTTTCCTACCCCCATCATGTCCTAGCTGTATCCGTTAATGTGGCTGATTTTGCCGGTTTTGCCCGCTGGCGCTAGTGTCGCGCTGCTGACGTAGCGTAGTACCCCATACAGTGCTAGTAGGTGCTAGGCTTTTTCAACACTAACGCCTCTTGCGGCATTGACCACCTTATCGTCACGCGTTTTTCGCCTAAGGACCCAGACCTGTATACAAGACCGTGATTACATCTACATAAATATTGGCAACAGTGGAGAAATCTAGTGGCATACATTAGTGTATGTAGGTAACTGACAGTAATGAATGAACTCAATAGAACTGTGGTCTTACTAAAACTATGTCAAAAATATCATTCTCGTTAGGTATAATAAAAAACGCCAGACGCTACGTGTATCGCTATACAAATGCAGTCCTGCATCGCAATCATATTTCATGTCAGAAGAAATTTGATAATTGAGACGCCTGCTGAGCTAAACCTTACACTTGGTCCAATAAATTCAGTCGATTGAAAAAATTAAAAGTAAATCTTACTTTTGCAAAATATGACGACATTTAATTATCAAAGGTCGACCAAATTATTTAAAAATTCGTTATTGCTAATTTTATTTTTGCTATACCTAGTAGAAATTTCCTAGTCCTTTCTCCAATAAGGAAAAGACTCCGGCTGGGCTGAGATTAGGCATCTCTAATACTGGAAACCCTGGATCAGACCCAGCCTGACGCGCAGCAGTACGTCCAACCACTAAAGTACATTTCGATTAACTCTTTTCCAACTATGGAAGCCTATTTAGGCCCAAACTGGGCGTTCGCTAGTATAGTACGCTAAGTGTTAAAAAGCTTAATTAAGTTAAGACAATTCCGTATTGTGGTGACAGTTCATTGACTGGGCCTCGTCAATGATCAGGACAGAATTTTTATGTTTGTTTGCTATGAATATAATGGACTGTAAAAGATTTGAACCCATTCAACGTGTGTGTCAGACTGGAAAATGTTCTGGCAATTCTCGAGCATAACGATCAAGCTTACGCTTATGTAATGCAGGTCTAAAAATAGCAATAATCAAGAGATTCGTCTTTTGTGTGCAAAAATTACTGATTTCTAATAAAAATATTGCAAAAAAGTAGTATATCACCGAAATTGAAAATGCTCTTTGCGGTTAGTTCTCTGAACACGTATTCCTTATCATAAACCTCATTAGCATAATTCTCAAATATGATTTCAGCAAGGTTTTCAAATTCACTGCTAGTAGTACGAGCGCCATTGTTTCTTTATGCAAATACAGCGGACTGAGAGACAACCTATGTTGAAATAATATCAGTGAATTTTAGAATTAAAATATTCATCATCCAGCATTTTTCCGATGAAAGACGATTTTCATCCATGTGGCAAAACATCTGTTTGCCATAACGCGACATTTGCATAGAGAAGTTTAATTACCTTAGTTAGGAGAGCAAAACTGTAATTACAGGAAATATTAATAAGATATTAGTTATCACGCGCTTCAAACAACACATATGGCGATAATTAAGCTTGTGCAGGTAGTGCAAATTCAACTCAAAGATGGCTGACATAATAAATAAAATATTTAATGTCTTATTTTTTTATGCAAACACAGTCAATTTCAGACGTCATATGTCTTCTTTTTTTCTGTTACATTGATCGTGAATTATTTTAAACCTTTTGAAAGTCCTACTGACTGAAGTTGATAAAAATGAACAAATCGGTCAAGCCTGGACCAAGCTCGACGGACGAAAATATTTGTTGTACAGAAATATTGTTTAAAATTTTTTTTCGCCAAGTTAACTGCGTTTAAGTTGAATTTTTAAACTAACTCAATCCAATGATGCAGATCGAATCCTAGAAACATTAAATTAACGAAATTAAGTTTTTTTTTATCTTGGAGGCGGAATTCAATCTTGGAACCCTGGAGTTCATAAACTGCGACCATATCGATTTTTCTATTAAGAATTTTATGGAATATCTTGAGAACTGGTATATTAGCGGTGGAAGAACTCTTATAGTGTAGTTATGGATCGTAATTCGATAACCTTATACATACAGTATAATCCGTTTACTATGACTCCTCCTATATTGACTAACCGTTTAATATGACGAAATTACAGTGTGTGAAGTTTGGTTTTCATATAAACTTCTATGAAACAAAGTTCAGATATAATGATTTCGCTTATAGTGACATGTTGCTTATTATGACCTATTTTTACAAAATTATATCCGGTTATAGTGACCGACATACTTCCTAACACTTTCGTTCGATTCCACGACCCCTCCCGCCCTTCCCCTGTGCCTGCGACGTCCGGTGCATTTCTATGTTTAGCCAGTTCATGTTTCTTTTTTTTTATTAAGTTAAAAAATGTTAAAAGTTCTATAGATACATACATTCTGTAGTCATTTTTTTCTCTACTAAACTAAATATCTAACAAAAATATAAAGTTTTTCATTTTCTAATTATTATGCTTTGTATAACATTCCCTTGTCATTTGTGATTTCCCTTCGATATCATTATAAGCGAATTCTACTGTAAATGTTTTATCATACCGCCTTAACAAATTGTTTAATAATGTAGTGAAATTCATTTTTCTCGTTTTATTTACGCGCAATGTAAAACATATCCAGAGCTTCGTTTCAAGGGCTTAACTCAAGCTTGGCCCAATCTTATCATGCTAAGGCTTGACATTTCAGATTCAGACCAAGCTTGGCAAATTTTTCAGCTTTGGGAGTTCCTATTAGGATAATAGAAATTAACCCCTTGCACTACGATTTAACTCGATAAAAGCCGTGCCAAGCCCAAATGATGCGCCCGAATGATCGGGAAAGGAGCCGAAGCGGCGAAGACCGAGTGTAGAAATTTTACCACGAAAATGTCTCCTAAGTAGCACGTGGCCTGCATTGGGACAAAAGATCCCATTCGAGACATTCATACTTGGCCTGAGATTAAGACTACGAGTTCGACTACTGATATTTATATTTGGCCAGAAATGTCGATTACGAGTCAGACTCGTGATATTCAAGTTTGGTCTAAAATTTTCACCACGAATTAGATTCGTTAAAATAGTGCAAGGGGTTAAATGGACGGGATAACTTCACTTCTTGTATGTGATATGAATAAACTAGGATAGTGAATAGTAATTTCAAAATATATAATGTTACATTAACGTGCATGGTAGCTGAGATTTTCCATTTATACAGGGTGTCATTTATACTTGTCAAATTCCAAGGAATACACGTTTTTGTATTTTTTATTTCATATATCACAATTTCGAGATAATCAACGTTGAAGTTGCAGTAATGTGACCAATGAGAACGCGTTTACACGGAGCATAGAAGGAGGAGTCCACGGCCTAGTCACTGACGTCACGAGCCAGCCCGCAAGGCCTGCTTACACTAGGCCAATAACACTAAACGTATCGTAGTGTCTCAGTTTATCTGCATGTGATTGAGTCAAATATAATCGTTCGCTGTAACGTCACTGAAAATACCCTCTCTACCCTGAAAAGGACAGATTTTGATATATGCATGGCCGAATTTGGATCTCGACATGCTAATCTGCAATAATTTCAAAAATTTTCTGTGATAATGATTATTCTGAAATAGTAAATATTGTAGAATACGTATGATCTCTGAATAAATTGTAACAGATATTCAAAATTGTAGACACATCACACGTATCGTACGTATTCTACAATATTTACTATTTCAGAATAATCATTATCATAGAAAATGTTTGGAATTGTTGCAGATTAGCATGTCGAGATTCAAGCTCGGCCATATGTATTACCTCATCGGCAGTATATTCATATATCAAAATAGGTCCTTCTCAGGATCACTCAAAATCTAATACGTTGGTACAACTATCTTGTCAGATTAAAGGAATAGACGTTATAAGGAATAAAGGCTACTTTCCGAAATTCAGTGATTTTACAGCGAGCGATTATATCTCACTCAATTACATGCAGATAAACTGAGACACTACGATACGTTTAGTGTTATTGGCCTAGTGTAAGCAGGCCTTGCGGGCTGGCTCGTGACGTCAGTGACTAGGCCGCGGACTCCTCCTTCTACGCTCCGTGTAAACGCGTTCTCATTGGTCACATTACTGCAACTTCAACGTTGAATATTTTAACGGTATTACCCCAGTACGTTTCATAACGAACACCCTGTATACGTGACGTTACATTGACATCATGAAAATGAATGCAAAATTAATAACTAACATGCATAACAGAGATTACATGTAGATATGTTATATTAACATTTCCGTACTGCGGAAATACAACTTTTAAGTGGCTACCTGAAGCTATGAAAAATCATTTGCATTTTACACAGTTATCTAACGATTTAATGACAAATCCTAAAAATCATAGATTAGAAGACTACTCTTATAAGACATATAGCAAGTGCCTTTTATACACATTTTATAGGTCTCCTTGCCGACAAATTTCAACGTTCCGTGTTTTTTTGTGGTTATGGTGTTGATACTGCGATGGTGAACCAAACCCCTTGATTCTTAATGGGTTACGTGACCAACTGAAAAATGAATGGAAATTCAATATTTTTTTTCTCGACGCAGCTATTGAGTAGAAAAGTTTTATAGTATAGGCGCATATTATATGCAATTTGAAGAAGTTTTGGTTAAAATTTTATTTAAAAATCTTAAGTAATAAGCGCGCTGTATGCTTCACCGTAAAGTTTTTCCTACGTTTTCGTATTTCATTTTTCGTATTTTGTTCTTTAGATCCCAATCCAATGAAGAGATGCCACATGTGGCTTTATTGTTCCTGTGATATGCGGATCCTTTTCTTTTTATCTTGTGGTCGATTTCCAAAGTCCTTAGTTTGCCTTTTGGTTTTTTGTTTATATTATCGAGTATTAATAATAGCACGTATAAGAAAAATGTCTCAATTATAAATGAACAATTACCTCCGATTTTATCAAAAGTCCAACCCCTAGTGTCTTGCGCGCTGTTGTCTCTTCAACGGTAGACAAACGAAAGGGAACAGACCCAAGGCACTATTATCTTGTTAGATGTGACGAATGGAGGGAGAATTCACCTAGTGACATCGTCCGCTTATTCCTGATATTATATACAATTTGGCTAGTCTCAATTATAAATGAACAATTACCTCCGATTTTATCAAAAGTCCAACGCCTGGTGTCTTACGCGCTGTTGTCTCTTCAACGGTAGACAAACGAAAGGGAACAGACCCAAAGCACTATTATCTTGTTAGATGTGACTAATGGAGGGGGAATTCGCCTAGTGACATCGTCCGCTAATTCCTGATACTATATACAATTTGGCTAGAAATGAACTTACCGGGTAAACGTATGTTACTTTGATCTAAAATAAAACGATCAAATTGTTTCGTGCAAATAGATAGTATACATAAGTCATCTAGCACTAGCACTAGCTCATCATTTTAATTGTATTTTCGAAATTTCTTCAACGTCTTTGCTTAACTTTTGTGTTACTACTGCTTCTTACATTTACTTATGATTTAATGGTCATTTAATAATTAATAAAACTTTAGGAGTTTCCTTATCGAGTATTACTTGGCAGTTCTGTGCCCGAGGTCAGTACTTCGAAATTTTTTTTACAAAAAAGTGGCAAGCAGCATAATAACACTGAAAAAAGCGGCCAATTTTCAATGAAAAATCTTTGAAAGATTTACACGTCACAGTGTTACAAAATTATTGTGTTGGATTCGCTTACTTCATTCACTCGGCAAACTAGATTCAAGGAACTACGAAGAAAAACAACGATACTCCCTGGAACTCCTGGTAAGAAACTACGGAGAGGAACTCCTGGACACCCTGGAAGACCAATTCCGTTATATGAAATACGGTAACTACGTCAAAGTGCACATAAAAACGTACTGCATATGAATGATGGAGTTTTGTTTTTCGTGAGGAAGAAGGCTTAATTAATAATTTTATACTGTTGTAAATTTAACTTTATATTATCTGAAAATTCGGTGTGAACGACAATTTGACGGACAAAATATGTTTGTGTTGTGTATTGGTAAATTACCACCGCCACCTATCATCTAAAAAGATAAACAAGGCAAAGCAGCTAGCGCCATCCGCCGTGTAAAACAGTATATTGACAGCAAAACTGAAATAAAATGATTTTGGTGTCAATCGATTCAGAATCCTCAATTCCTATAATGAATGTATCAATAACTTTTTCTCATCCATAGTGAATCACAAGATATTTGTTTCGAAAAACAAGTACAAAAGTTGTTTCGAGTAAAGTCTCGGTCGGCAGTTGCCTGTACAGCCGGTTGCCTGTACTAGGCGCAAGATCCTATCAAGTGTCTTGAAAGAAAAATACTTAATATTTCTTTCTAATAAAACAAAAATTTCTTGTATTATCTCTAATTTGCAATTCCTGGACCATATTATAGTCCTTCCGCGGCAGCAATATCTTCAGCTTCTTTTTGCACCAACCAGAAGCTAGAAAGCTTTTTGAAACTTTTTTTATGCTTTTCGCATTTATTGATTAGCAATCACGACGCCCTTCTCGGTGCATTCGGACCAGTGGTCAAGTTCAAGATGCCGTAATATTATACATAAGTCAAGAATAGGTGTAAGCAGGTAAAGAATTTTAATTATCAATAAAATATTTCATTGATATTCCAACAAACTGTGCAGGTATAACCTAGCAGCAGCGATACAATAAACCATGTTTCGAATTTTTTATTAAAGCCACTTTATGAAGTCATATTCTTGACGCAACTGCGCACATCCTTGACAACGGTGGATGCCTGACTTGCAAGGACACCGACGGTATCAACAGCCATGCAAATGGGTAGTTGAACTTGAAGATTACCGACGAGGGAGGTCAATTTGGCGACCTTCGAGGTAACGGTTATAGCGCTGGAGGCGGAAAGAACAGTAGCGGAAGCCAATTGCTGAAAAGAAAGTACATAAAATTATAAGTTCATTTCCTAAAAACACTGTGTCTCAATGATAAATTTTGTTTTTTCAATGGGACTTTTATACGTCTTGCACCACTTACTTTGTTGACGCAAACGAAGGCTTTCACAGTTTTAGAGAACGATGTGACATCAGAGATGCACTCGCCAGCTGCAGATGGAATATCACTGAGCTTGGAAATGAGACTTTTGACTTCGCTTCTCAAATCAGAAACGTGTCCGTAGGCAGTTTCTACTTTGTCCGTAACGCAGGCGGTGGCCTCAGTCATTACGGCAGTGGCAGTAGACGAGAGAGTATTGGAAAGACTTGAGCATGATTTGGCAGCCTTAGCAGAGGCTCCGGAGAGTATATTGTCGACCTCAGATTGAGCCTTTAAAAAAATTAATAAAATTGTAGGCTACTGTTGAATTATGTTCAAATTAAATTACACTAGTCTGGATAAGATACTCACGTTGGAGACAATGGATTCTACTTCGGCCTGAAGTGAGCCAATGCTGGCTACGGCACTATCGCTAACACTGCTAGCTAGTTCCGTGAGTTGAGCCATACCATTTTCTGCAGCGGCTTCGACAGATTTAATAGCAGATTGCACGGTAGATTCCACCTTATCCTTGACGTCTGAAATCGACGATAGCATGGAGTTGCCACCGAGGCTCAGGTCAGCCCGACAGGCCTGAAAATTGTAATAAACGTAATTTCTTAATACAGTGCTAGAGTTGCGAAATTTATTGCAAAAAAAAGAATTATTTAATTTCATATGACAAACTTTTAGGAGATTCCTAATAGTGAAATTTGAGTTTTTAATTTGTTACTTACCGTAGCCAGAAGGAGGACGCAGAAAATAGCTGACGATCTCATCATGTTGCTTGCGAAGGAATATTCTTTCGACTATGAAACTCCTACGTTTACTTGCCATATTTATACCAAAATCTTAATGTTGTTAAGCAGAACTCAAAAATAATGTCGAACCACTTGCGTTTACATTGTACACGGAAATAATATACCATATGTTCCGAAATATGGCTATAACGTAAACATCAACTAATAAAATAGTTCACAATGTGCGCATTCTAGGACTGTTATCTATGCTGTCTTTACCTTAAAAATTATTAATTACTATTTTAACAGATAACTTAATTATGACGCGATTCGTGCTCACATGAATCCATACGGTAAAAAAAAACCTCTAATCCACACAACGGTTTACTTTTCTATTTCTTAATGTAAGATTTTTTTAAACATTGTTAAAGTCATATAAAAAAAAATCACCCTATAGAACATCCGGTCAACGTACGGAAGTGCCTTAGTCACCCTAATCTGAACTGCTACGTGCAGTACGACACTCGTACAGCTTCGGCGTTCAGCCAAACCCTTAATTGCCACCCTCCATATCTTCTTGTGTACATTCACGCGAACCCCTAGGGGGTAGTTAGCGAGGGTGGAAATGAATTATTTGCGGAAATCTCTGCCTATTGTGCAAAAAGAAAATTAAGAACCTGCATTTGACAGATTTATTATCTCATACTGGAGACAGTTTATATATTTTGGACAATTACTAATTTTCTTTCAGATAATTAAACTGGATCAGATAGTAATTTAAGGGTAGTTCGGGTGCATTCGGGGCGACAATCTATGACGAGATCTAAATTACAAAAATTCACAGTGACGAACGCGAGGTATTTGATTAAGCGTTATTAAAGGTTTTTGTAATTGTTCGACGGGTCACCTTTGTCAATATATTCATGCCTTTACAATGCTATGAAAAATTCACCCCTATATAAAACGTTCCCATAGTAGCGGAGAGCCAAGGGTGTCGTGGGAACTATTGCGTACGTTATAAAGCAGCGTATGCACTTTGTATCGCGCTAGACGTTGCACGAGTACTCAGGGATTCCTTTGTAATGTATCAAACCCGATCGCTTATGCACTCGTGCATCAGCCCTGCATTTAAATGAATATCGTCTTTGAAATTTTACGTTAAAATATGAAAAACTTTGAGACACAGAAGTATCGGGAGGTTGCTTGGGATTATATTACATTTTTAGACTTTGCTGGTATAAAGGATGAATATCTTAAATTGTCAGACTCTTTGTTATTTCTTTGTACGCTACTATGCTACATATATTTATATGCACTTTATGATTTCTTTCTGTTTAAGCATCTACGATCTGAATAGATCGAAAATATTTCTTATAAATTTTTAACGAGTATTCTTGATTGATTACTATTAGATGTCACTCGTGTACTGAATGCGAATTTTACTTAATACCTGTTACTTTTTATATGTTTTAGGCAAACTTGGATTTACTATCTTTTACTACACATTAGGCGCACTAGGTAAGTTTCGTTTATGTGTGTTAAAGTAAATTCACATTAAATAAACAAATTTGGATATTTGTGAAATATTTTGTTAATTATGTTTCTGTTTGATTATAACAAGAAGTAAAATTAATTGATTAGACATCCTGTACTATTTTGTACATACGATACATTGCTTTTAGTGGTCATTCACCCTGAATTTGGTAAGGGCTGTTAGAAATAGGGTTCAGACGTAAGGGTGTCCCTTTTGCGCAAAGCCCCTTTAACCCTCGCCCCTGTTGTTACGCTTCAAATCAGCACGTGGATTATAGAGCTAATAGCCTTATCGTATTGGTTCATTCCTATTAGTGATGCAATCTTCGTTTTAATCGTTTATCGATAAAGTAATTATTTATACAACGAATTCACATTAGGATCCAATCAGCTATAATTCTTAGTTCTAAATATCGAAGATTATTATCGCAGGTGAAACAGCAGGTGTATCACAGGTGTAACATATTTCAAGGCGAATTTTTATGAGTTAAAGTAAACTTCGTTATCAGTTGTGAATTATAATTCAGCAAAAAAAACAGCAAAATTCATAATTGCCTCCTTAGGTGTTCGAAAATATTTGCAACGTTATGTCTAACTGATATTAAAACATTTAAAGAATCTCACATCAGATAATCAATCGCAGCAACGTGAAATTTTCTGCTTCAAATAGATTCTTTTCTTCCTCTTGCCTAAAGAAAACATGAGCCCTTTTGTCAAGATAAATCAGATTTCTTCGGGAGTAAATTTCCTGTGTGATTCTTGGAGCAATAAACATTTTTAATGCAATCTTTAGTGTTGTATCAGTATACATGTAATTTCTGTAGAACAATGAATATCCATCGTACTACTCCCTTGACATTTGGCTATAACCAAAATCGTAAAATACGATCAAGACAGCTCTGGCTCTTTGCCCACTGTAAATAATATATTGCGTAAGGAAGTGATGTAGAATCGTGCTCTCAACGATTAAATAATGTCCCCTCTTGATGCAGAATTTTATATTAACCTTTGGTAATTCCAACACGCGTTATCAAATTCCTTTATCGTCTAGTTTAGTAATTATTATTATTATTAATAATATTATTATTATTAATAATAATAATTATGATTATTATTACAGAAGTATCATTTTTATATACTATTTGAATAGTCTTCCTGTACGGCACCTATGGTTTTTTGTACGAAGATGACATATCTGATATGCCACATGTTCGTTACGTTTTCCCATAGGAAATGGGAGCGGCAGTAAGCCGGATGCTGTGCCACTCTATTTCCCTTTATGATCAATTTTAAAAATTGATCATTGCGCCAAGCATCATTTGGAAACTCGATAATCATCATCTGAATTCATAATAAGCTTCGAATAATCCAATAAATGAGAGATATTAGTGAAAAAAGCTCCAGCGGCCATTTTGGGACGGAAAGTCATCAAACGAATATAAAAAAATGTTCTATTAAACTTCAACAATTTTGTCCACCAATGGTCGAGGGATATTCCAGATTTTTGACCTATTTCAGTCCGAAAAAAATGATAAATATTGAAGATGTATAATTATTTCTCATTTCTTTATAAAAATGCCGCCATATTTAATTTTCTAGTTGATAATTATCGACTCTGACCTCGGATTCTGTCAGAGCACACATGAAAATATAAAGAACACTGACCTTGATCCATTTATTATACTGTTAAAGGCATAAAACATAGGCTCAAAAACATGTCGAAAAATCAACGATTTTCATGATTAATGGGCTAAACGTCTTTGTAGTTGTTCGACTAATGTCTATTACGACAGAATGCGCACAATTTTAATTAAAAATTACTTGTTTGACTTATCATATGTTTATCAAACACAATAAAAAATTGACGCATTATCTAATTAGCAATAGATACCTACTTCCTATCAGCATACGTATATGCTTAGAATAACGAGTAATACGTATGTTATCATAAATTTATATCGCTGCCTTAAAACATCGTTTATATAATCAATCTTTCCTTAAGAACGATATCAAAAAACAGGCACCGTAACGCGTTCGACTTCCGCACTCCTCAAGCCGCTTTGCCCACATCTTAAGAGTATATAAGCGATACGGAATTTAAACGCGAGGCATTTGGCTAGTGGCGACTATGCAGTTTACAGTAAGTATAAACGACCGAATCGTATCCATAAATGAAAAAAAATTTCGTTTACACACACACACACACAAAGGCACACACATACATAAAATTGTACTCTGCGTACGTGTATGAATATATTCCAGCATTTATACCATGAAGCACATGTCCGGTTCTACCTGTCGTTTCCCTAGAACGTATGGGAATATTGTGGCATGTGGTTTCATCCATGACCATATGGTACGTTAAGGATGCACGTGGGTTCTATTCGAGACGGATGTGACGTAGTAGGCTTCAATAGTGATACCGCAATAATACTCTAATTAACGTTCTCATATGGAACCTCTGACAAGGAATTCGCCAAGTATTGGATTCCATATGGTATATCGATGTCATTTGGTTTCAACATAAACGTCCTAACAACATGCTATGCGTTGCATTATTGCCATATCAAGAGAATTTCCGAGAACGCCACTGTTTAATTTGCCATTACGATGCAGCGTTGTGCTGGATAAGTATTTAGACTGACAGGCAATTATCCCTGGTGAAGAAATAGAAACGAACACCGACAGGAATTGTGCAAGCTGATCTGAAAAATCACCGTCATAGTGCGACATATATATATATATACATATGTGTATATATATATATGTCAAGGGGCAGTTTCGAGGACATGCGACACTCACAACGGCAAGCTGATGTATTATTTTGATATAAAGAAAATAAATATCTCGAAGTTAACACTAAAAATCAGCTTGTATGTATATTCACTTATTTAACTTATTCAACTACATAAAGATAGTACGAAGTTATATTATATCATACGACAACTTTCAATTTGAACGGATTAAAGCACACATGTACTCATACGTAAATATCTACATTCATATAAGTTCTTTTTCTAATTATTCTTTCCGCTTATGTGATTATAATTCTTATGTGATAATATTAATTCGGTGCAAGACATCTTTATAATATCAATCAGAAATATATCACATGATAATAATATCTATATGTATATAAATACGTATGGAGATTGCAGCGGGTAGAGGGATTATTTCCCTTGTCTTTATTGTCTCGTTACTCCGTTTTTATTCCTTATATGACGATCAAATGGAGAGATTACACCAGGTGGATATTTGTTCAGCTTATCTGCGGATCCTTTTTGTAGTAGATTTCCACCGTCCTTGGCTTTGGTGTGAGTGCCACATAATGGTCCCGGAAGTATACGTTACATATAGAATTTTTCCAGGACCACGCTGGAAATGCCAATTGTCCTGATAACTGCCAATATGTATTATTTCAAGGAATTAAGAATATATTATATCGAACATACGTTTTTAATGTACCATGCCATTTTTACCTTTATTTTCAAAAATACACAAAAAGACACGTGATCACCGTGTAAATTACTATTTGAAAATTAAAAGACACAATAAAGACTGTGGGAATAATTGATAAGATTTATTGTATCAATATAATAAAATTACGAATGTTATCTGGTAGTAATAGGTTGCTCATATTATGTCAATTCTACAATATAGAAATAATAAAAGAATGGTCGGTGAGTGATAGATGCTACAGGTTTTGGCATTCTATGTTCTCGTAAAATTTGACAAATATATTGCAATGGCTGTAGCCATTTTTGAATGAGGAGTTTTCGTATTTTTACATCATGAGGTAAAATTTAATAACACGCTTCCGTATACTTAACTAATTCAAAATACTGAACTCTAGAGCAACCACGATAGTGCAGTCCGTTTCAGGTTTTCAGATACCTTAAAGGAAAGGGCCTTGACCATATCAACGGCCAGTTTACCTAAGTACCCTTTATGTAGATGCAGTCAACGTTCCAGGTATCGTCAATTCGTAAGGCTGATCCGTAACTGTAAATTTCCTAATACACTAAGACTTCGGTTAATGCTACCTCGTTCGACGCTGTTTCGTTATAGACGCGTTTGCAAATGTTCGGTAAAACAGTAATTCCTCGATTCAACGAACCACGTGTATCTATTTTGACGTCCTTTCGTTCAGCACTGTAAATACTAAGAACTTTTCCTCTGCGTTAACTGAGGTCTTACTGTACTGTTTAGCTGTGACCCTTTGGCCTAGGGAATTTTAGCCCGCTGTTACTCTTGCAAATGGCAGGTGTAATGCGAAATGGAAAACATCCTAGTGTAATTGTAATTTCTAACTAAATATATTGTAACTCGTGAATCTGTTCATCAATGAAACATTCCAACACGGTACCATATTAATTTTGACAATCAAGGGAGTAGGCCATTACCCAATTAATGGATACACGAGTAACGAACGATAACTGATCAACTAATAATTAATGAGCTCTCGAAACAGTAAATGCACTGTTGCAATATCATTGCAGTGCAATCGATTCAACCGATTCATCGCCTATTAATTCTAGTTAACTTTTCGTGATTCGGCGCGCTGCCAATTATCGAGAAACTAGCGGCTGTCTACGGTGTCATGGAAACTCATTAGGTTTGTACCGATGCGTGTGTATAGTTATAATAAATACAAAGCTGAAATAGAAACTTGCTTTCTGCTTCTTCGATTCCTTTCTTCACGTTCAATCGCGAACCATGAAAAGAGGATGTGACCGACACAGCGCATCTTTGAAAGTGCATCAACGCACTGCACTGCAATGTCGAGTGCAGTCGTTGGATTTTCATGGGATAAAATTTTTTCTCGCTGCGCTTCGCCGTTTCATCCCGTCCTGCAAAAGGTCTCTGGCAATAAACTAGCTTTAGGTGCAGTTCTCGTTGTGTCTCAGCAGATGTACGACCATTTGCCGCAGCAGCTGCATTCCCCACCATGACGACAACTTAACACCGTATTCTTAACCACAGTCACCTTGTACACCTTTGTTTAAGATAAGGGAAAAATTATTTTGTATGGAAAATATTACAACTTACAATTCAAATAATTCTGTATTGAAAGTATAAGTTAATACAGTGAGGTTTCAATGAATTCTTATAATGTTCTTACGTGGAATATTAAGTAATTTCCTGAAAGCCAATTGCGAGAATGTTACCCGGGGCCCTGGAGTTAGTACATACGGTACTGACTTACCGGTAGGGTAGCAAGTCCCAGGCCCAGCCTAGGCATACACTGGCACTCACGTTTTAAGTCTTGGGGGGGTTGTATCGGTGCGCGTAACATCGCGATAATTGCGATAACGTAATTTTGATACGTTTAATCTGTTCGCGACAACCGCGATACCGAAACAATGACTCTTTCAGTGTGAGGAATACGTTAAATTGTGGGTGAATTATCGAAGGAATGAGTAAGTGCAATTACAAGGGAGGATATCGTAAAAGAAAAAGTTTTATTTCGCTGCTTCAGCCGTCAAGAATTCATCAATGTCAACAGTGATCGAAGACGATGACGACGATAGTCATCAGCTAATTGTGGTTCACGCTTATGATAGTGTACAGATGGCGCCACGGGTTCTCTGGCGCATATCAATTTTATAGAAGCGGTATTCGTTTTCATTTAAATTGATATCGATACTCGTGTTGTGCTGCTTAAGTTTCGAAAGAATCGTTACCGTCTGACACGGCAGCTCGGTCGATCAAGCAGATCGATACGGTACACACGTGGAGGACGAAAATAAAAAGAACATTACCAATACAGTGACGTTAGATATTAGCATTTGAACAGAAACAACCTGGCAGGTAGAGACATTCCCGTTTCTTTACCCTCTCACTCTGAATATTCCTGCTAACCTCCTGCCGTTAAAGGTATCGAAGCCATTTATTTTCTCCAACGCTCATCAACTGGCACTTATCAATTAAGAGGATCGGACTGTATTTAAATCGTAAGCAACAGTTTCAATCTCGCGAGATCAGCAGGCGGTCAACGGGAGAAACGAGCAAAACGGGCTTGAAGTTCCGGTGGGGTCACCGGACGTAGCTGAGCGTGACGCGCCTAACGGAAAAACGTGGGAACCCAAAAACTGGCATTCGATTCTGAACGGCGCGTGACGCAAACGATGAAAGAGTCACTTGATTATTTTAAGAGAATATTAATTCGAATTTAACACGAGCTGGGAGTGTATTTATGTTTGAGTAATTAAACATTACTTGAATATTATTTTATTTAATAAATAGATTAATTTATTAATTGAGTAATACAAGGGCATTGCATCGTACCTTCAAGGGTACTATAGATTCAGCCAAACTGATCTGGCTGTTGAGCCAGAGAATTCAAAGAAGGCAAGAACAGATAGAACGCTCTCTTGCATCGTCGATGCTTCCCCACTATTGTAGGTACGTTGCTGTTGGGAAAAAGACTGGTTGGTTCCACTCTAGGTATAGACGTGACGTCAACGTGGCGCAAGTCGTATGGCCAGTTTGAGAGTTCGCTGCGAGAAGGGAAGAGGCCTTTGCTTGTCTGCCTCACCGCCGGCCGGCTTCGGCCTCTGCTCTACGGCTTCGTTACGTTC
>JARPRH010000750.1:80486-93169 GCA_031763665.1 Calameuta haemorrhoidalis
TCAATTTCGTTGTGCTATGAAGCGAGGGTAAAGCCTTCGATACCCCGCGGGTACATCGATACCGAAAGAATATACGGAAAAGTCTATGTTTCTTTGATTCTTGTACAAATAGAGGAGATCGAATTGTACGAGTTTCTAGTGGCGTCGGCTCCTTTTCTGCCGGCAGAAAATCCTTCGTATTCCGTGCGTGGATTTTTAAAGGGGGAAATACATTGGACATTCGTAATAGTAGTCGATAAAATAATGTTATATCGTGGTACTAGAATATCTTGGGCATCCTTTCTTTTTTCACCTTTCTTTTATTCCTTCTTTTTTTTCTGTCTTATTAAAGATACGAGAAATCCGTGCGGAGGGTGGATGCCGCGGTGTTCCTTGTGAAAATCGTGGGAAGAATTTTCATTCAATTCTTATGAGATCACAAAAATCGAATTTTGTATATCCTCGATGCATAGGTGTGTCTATTCCTTTGGTATATATGGGATAATGTAAAATTGGTAGAAGGCGCGTATCTTCAACAAGGTATATCGTCACGTACACGAACTAGTGGAGTTGTTTCTACATGGATTTTCAAATATCCATCGAGATATGAAATCGAATAACGTAATATTTGCAAAGTTTTATTTGACTATAGCTTCGGTACGTTCATACGTATCGTAACGATTATTTTGAAATTTTTATAATACACTGTCTAATGCAATAGATTTATTTTATTCAAACTTATTCTTGCTTTTCGTATATCGCGTTGTAATTTTACATTTGAATCATGACGATCGTGCGAATTTCATTGTTTTTTAATGCCGAGACGTATAACGTAATTCGTCGAGTGTCAACAAGCACGTTAGCTCACTCGATAACCATATTTCCTGTTTAATATTAATAACATTTTCAGCCTGTAACGCTTTACCGCGTTATGGCCGAATGTAATTTCCAGAGAAAATGTAATCGAAACGCAGCCCAGGCGACCATGCAATGGATTATTCAGAAGCGAAGCATTGCAACGGGATTTACATGTTTCAAAAGCAACATTTACCTGCCACCCTCTGGTTCTTCGCAATTTCGTATTCTCCCTGTCCCAGTTCAAACCATTTTGCTTCCAGTGCCGTACCGTAAATACATATATACATATAGGTCACCTTATTCGTTATACGAAAATTACAAGAGAAATTTCACGAGGAAAAATAAAATCAATTATGTAGGCTTACTGGCACCGAAGCAAAAATGAATGTTTTCTTGTAGACGTCGAGAAAATAAGTAATAAAAATAGAATGCGAGTAAACGCGCCTCTTCCAGGTGTGAAATTGTCAAAGAAAGAAGCCCGCTTGGGAAATTCGATTACTACTTCTAGAAGATGACCTTTTCCTTCACCGTCTGGTATTATGACCTTCTTTCATCTCTTCTTTATCATGCCCTTTGTCCTCTCTTGGATTCCATACTAATTCTAATGGATATCTTTGTAGGTTACACAGGGATCCTAAGATATTTGAAGTAGAAGTAAGGAACGCGTAAGCCTCAAGAGCAGGCAAGGTAATCAAAGAAGGATGTTTTTACTCAATGATAATATGTTTTCTCGTACGGTACAACCTGGGTAATTATTTTCAGCGCAAGCTCAGGGACCTTAGTGCGACAGGCTTTTTATTCCTGACGATCACAGACCTCAGGAGACGAACAAAACGAATCCAAGAAGGGAACTCGTTTATCTTGAAGTAAAGTAAATCGCTTTTATCAACTGGTTGGCAAATGGTAACGAAGGATATTTTTCCCTAAAGAATATCAATTGCAAGATACGCGTTCGATGTCTTTCAGAATTTATTCAAGATGGATATATATTTTTTTTCAACAACTTTTATCAAGGCTCTTTTGAGTAAGATACGGAAATAAAGAAAGCAGGCGTGCGCGATACCGTTTATCTGTATAATCGGGAGTCTTTCAGATGAAAGGAAAAAAAAAAAAACAAAGAAAACGAGAAGCACGTGGGCGCACTGAGAAAACAGAGCTATATTTTTTCCAAGTCCGTCAATTTCCGTGCGCGGCCAGTGATTAATGCTTCGAATCTACTGCGTTTCCCTTTCTATCTTTCCCAACCACGCCGGCGAACTTTCCTCGGTTAATTTTTCGCTTTTTCGTCGAAACTTTGCTGCCACCGTGTGAAAATATCGAGAGATTATTAGAAGAATATCTTGCCCTACATTTGGTATACCACATGTGTACACACGAAGAAAACCTTTACGTATATGACTTTTGGGACATGTGGCGAGTCAACGTCCAAACCAACAGAATTAATTAAACTGTCGTTCAAAAAAGAACTTGATGCCGCCTGAAAACAAAATGCTTTGGAAATTTATTACATATACAAAATTAGCAGCGCAGGGACGTTAAGTTTACGTCTGTTTTCGATACACCTGTCAATCGATGATATTAAACGTCAAAACGTTGTGCTACAATTTTTTATGTAATCCATCCAGCATTATTAATTTCTAACTGCCTGAGGAATATTGACTGACTGACTAGTTATCTAAACTATGCAATTTTTTTATAAAAAGAAGGGTATTATCTTTCCTCTCGGATAATAGCCTGAGGCCCTCGAGCGATGACGGAAGCCTCTGATGAGCAGTCTTGTAGCTACGCTGGTCTATTGTTGAGGGAAATTCGATACTGAATTAGTGGCAGAGATTTAATTAATGTTGTTCAAGCATTGCGTTCGCGTAGATTTTGAAAATCAATAACACGTACCTGCCAATGCCTATGTTACCTGTACACCTTGTCGTTTCACTCAGGCTGCAGGTATAACGTTTCAAACGAAAAGTAAATTTGATTTCATGAAAAATGTAAAAATTATGATTAACGACGATATCACTAAATTTATGTGTCTTAGGAATTTCCCGATAACGAGCTATATATCGACTTTTGAAAATTATATAACGATACAAATACGATATCGCACGAATGAAAGCAAACGGGCCTATAAACATAAGACTTTCAACAAGCATACCTCCTTTTGCTTTCAGTCACGCAATGTAATAAGTCTTTTATACTGTTGCTAATTTGACTTTATTCATGAATGTGGGTTTGGGTTGTTGCGTTTATGTTGAAAAGAGTACTTTGATGATCGGTTGAAAACATTCACTTGTACTATAGATCTTAATATTTGAATGAATGGACCCTCAGAAATATATCTTAAGGATATTAACGGTACCACTTGAATGTCGGCTTGAACTGGAAGTGGCTTTTTTAAGAATTTCCTTCGAAAATTGCAAAAGTCACTTCTCGTATATGCGAACCCCAAGATGGCGCATAATCTTTTTGCGGAGCAATAGTACTGCTATTACTCGAAGGAATTCTTGTTCGTATATGTACATAGAGAGAGATAGAGAGAGAGCGAGAGAGAGAGAGAGGAAGAAGGTACGCGAGATATCAGGGAGAAAGAATGAATTCGCGATTTTCTAAGGTAGTACGTAAACCTCTATTTCTACTTGGCTACTGACCCGTAGCGAAATCTCTCTATGCTCGTAATAATCAAATAAAAGTTACGGCGTCTTTATGAAGATAGAGCTGTAAACCTGGATGAGATTGGGAGAAGTCATTGGACTTCGACGCTAAATAAAGTAACCCAAATCCAAGATCAATCAAGCTATCAATAATAATGGGGATCGTAGAGAAATAAAGATGAAATTGTGAAAAAAATTGTCACGATGGCCTGGACTGGTGCAAGATTAGATTTTATTTTTTTTTCAAGGCAGTAGTCATGCCGGATGAAAATTACGATAAACTCAAACCCTAAGGTTATGGACTGTTCATCCTATGACATGGTCAGGGATTGATGCGACCGGAAAATCAACTCACCCTCTGCTCGCTATTTCATTCTTTGGGTTGCCGATGGCTGCTGCTTCATATTTTTTTACAGCCTCAAGGATATTTCTAAAATAGAATACGGGAGAGGGGGGAGGACTGCACGCATTCATTGAATTCTTTTGCGAGAATTTCATTTCGGGGTATATGAGATTGTTTTGAGGTTATTCGATTATTTTACTTAATCGCAGAAATTGTATAGGGGGTACAGACAATTGCACAATTATTATTATTCGACAAACTGACAGTTTTGTTGGATATGATATTGGTAAAATTTTCCGATTTCAACAGTTGGCATGCAATAATATAATTATGATGATGTGATAATAATACTGACAGGTTTCAGAATTAAAAAAAATAAATCACGATTTAATGATTTTATGATGACGTATACGCTAATAATTAATAATACTCAAAAGAGCTTCCATTCCATAGTTATGCGCTTCATCGAAACGATGGAATGTCAATTAAATTGAATAATGCTTAATTACTAAATGTTTTCAAGGATGTGACGCTCTATGCTTAAGCACAGCTATTCTGCATCTGCATTGGAATATTTAAATTTATTGTATTCGTCATTCTATGGTAACGAAATTTTAAAAGGACTTGAGTCCAATATTCTTATTCTCTACTGCTACAATACTGTACGTGAGCTCCGGCTGATTGGTTAAACTATTTTGAAAAAAAAAAATAGTAAAATACCATCAGATTATATATTTATTTTCGACTGTGAGTGTGGATTATGCAATAAAATACAATTGATTTTCATCCATTTTAACCGATTGGACATTTTATTATCCCAGTATTAAATACTTATACTGACGTTTATTAATTCAAAATTTGTCTACGTCCAATTGAATCAATACGAAATATTATATTGAATTTAATTCTAGTGGGTTGGTGCTATGGTATAATATACTGATTATGCATATAAAATTAACAAATGCCAATCGGTTTTGTAGCAAAAATTTGTTTCATTCACATTACACGTCACTTGAGCAAAATATTATTTAAAAAAAAAGGATTTTTGATTTTCTATCTTCTCATCCAAGTTATCTTACAGTTACATCTTATCTGATCTCCGTTATATGGAAGTATCGATTTCAAGGGGTAAGCAGATATACAGAAGCAATGTCTGACGTTTATGAGAATCCCTGGTTACAAAGGATACCGGGGATATCATGGGGGGCAGTACCGTCCCAACTGAAATTTATCAACATGCTAAATCGAAGATTCCACAGTCGAACTACTTTTACGGTAAGTCATCCCACTTTCAGGATGCAGAGAAATCACGAGTAAGAATTTTTTATCAGGGTAGATAAGATTATATCGAACTTCCTGTCTTTGGAGTCCTCGTGACGTTACTCGACGAATTTAATAATTTATAAAAACCTTTCGTATTAGGATAGTGACGCTGATGGTATTCCTAACCCTCCACCACCCTCGCCCACTCTTGGACAATTCAAGTATCCCGCTTTGTGTAGTTCCAAGAAGACTCCCTCCTTTTATTCTATCCGCCGTAAGAACGTCTGTGATATAATTTCACGAATGAATTCCGAAACTGAGCCAACGGAAGAAGAATGTGCGATTATTCAAGAGAATCATACCGAGGCGGTAAAGCGTGATAATAATTCGCAAGAAATTCGCGTACCTATTTTACAAGCATGCATTCCTTTCTTATTTGATAGGATTCAACAGTACGGAATGTGGATAATACAGGAAGCTATGTTTTTCCCAAAAGTGGAGAAACGAAGATGTATTTATGGCAAGTGCCAAGGAAGAATAACAATTCCAGCAATAAGGTCCTTTAAAAGTTTCATTCAAATGTATTTAAATTAAATTCGATATACATATAGCATAAAATAATATTTTAAAAATCATGAAATCGCATCAAGATATCAGAAAAGAAAGATTCTATGTATTCCAAGAGATTCTTATAAATCCTGTAATGTCATTAAAAGATCAAGTGTCATTTTCCTTGAGTTCAAACTTAAATTCATCTTAAGGAGTTTTACGAGTAAAAGTAACCATAGCAGGTCAAGCAAGGATTCCTAAATTATTCTGAAACACGTGTTGTTCATCGATCCATTCTTGAAAAGGTCCACTCGACCGATCAGCAATCCTTGTAAGGGATCCTTGGGCAAAAGGGCTGAAAATGTTCACGTGAGTGGAAAAAGCTCCTTTGCGATAAAAGATTTCTAAGAGTCCATTTGGAAAGACGAGATTTCTTTATATAGCCGCCGTTTGAGCCTTAGGATTTTTCAAGTATATCAAACTTCTCTTCGACTAATTATATAGTATGTAGTACATTTATAAAATCACAGTAGCGCAATAAATAATCTGCTGTAACTTGAAAATCTAGGAAGAAATCTGCAATAAATACCTTCGATAAATTCATCCATCGTTATTCGCGTATGAAACGAAGCGCTACAGACTGGTTCAACAAGTGCTCGAAAAAAATTAATTATTATATTCGATCTTGTTATCAAAATGAGAATGACATCATCAAAACTAGATATTTTCATGGAACTATGTATACCCATCCGATCTAAATTTCAATTTACAAGTTTCACTGCAATTAAAATCGCTTCATACGGTCGACGTACCCGTATAATGGAAATCTGCAAACTCTCCAGCATTTAATACAATTAATGCAAATGCAACGGGGGGAGGGCAGATGTGAAGGGACAAAACGAATGGCGATAGAGGCATAAGCGAATTACGAGAAGGGTAGATGGAAAGAATGCAAACCAATGGCGAATTGGATGACGGATAATAATCATAATAATAAAGTTGTACAAAGGATATTGTCACATTACCACGATCCTTAAGTCTGATAATAAAATTGTTTCTATACTTAGAGATTGTTATCGACAAACAAGAAATTTAATACAAGTCAAGAAGCTCGTGTTACGGTGACTTGGTTAAAATTCTCGCGCCTTAGAATGTTATTAGTTTCTGGTTTAATATTCGAACCAGGGAAGATAACGAAGGAAAATAATTAAGTACAAAATAATCGATCTACCCAGTATTACTGAATATGCAATCAAAAATTGAATTATCCATTTCTATTATATTATACTTGGTAAATGTATAATGTAATTTTTATTATATTATATATCTATTGTACTATACGAATAAAGAAGTTATATTTCATATATTATTGGTAGTATAGAATTATTCCATGAGCCAAGTCTGTTATCGAATTAGTGTAACCTCAAAGAATAAAAATTGGTAAATATAGATTTAGATTTAGGCCTCGTTAAAGAATTCAGCACTTTGTAATAAAACGAAATTCACTTTCATTACTTACTATTGTCCAGGTAATATTATCGTACCCTGTATAGCCAGTAACTTTAAGACACCCTGTACATGTATGCCATAGTATAACGAAGTGTTCGCGCGAAGGATGATTAATGACGTATCTCTGACGTTTATCTAAGGCTATAAAGGGAAAGGTCATGGCGAATAACCGATTAAATAGACACAATTTATCGTTTAATTGATATTTCATGCTCCGAATCCTACAATTCAGCACACCAGAAATCCATCCACCCTCCTATAACGCCTCAAGCTTTGACTCGAAATTTAATGAGCTCCACGCAACTTTCTGATTGAATAGTAAACCAAGAACTGTAATTCTGGATTAGCATGCAAACAATAATCTCGCTACCCTGGTTAGCTTATCTTAACTCAACTCGTTACCATCTACAAGATGCAAGTACATACGTCTTGCGATATACGTATAACAAGCCATACGAACTCGCCATCCTCCATTAAGTAACTCATTGATAATACGAATTAACAATATGCACTCTGGTGGCAAGTTGTATATTATAACGATGACTGCCGTGAAGTCGCAGATAGTCGATAGTCAAGCACTAATAAATAATTTAAATAGAATCAAGCCTGAAACTCTTAGGGCAGCCATGACAGTTTTCCACTGCAGCGCCACGGTGGCGATTCGCCTTACCAATGGACATAGATAAGTATCATTTCTGATTGGTTTTTTTTAAGGCTCTACTAGCCTTATTCTGATGGAAGATGAATGTGGTAAGAAAAAAAGTAGGTATAGGCTAAAGAGACCCTTTTTTCATACCGTGTAATATTTATCTAGGGAGTCGAGATTGCGCAGCTTGTTTAAAAAAGTGAAGAGTCTGAAGTGGCGCCCAAGCGCCTCCCGTCACTTCGTTTCTAGCCCCTGCTAAGAAAGTGCCTTCTGTTTCGGCGGAGAAACATTGATATTCGCGTGGTATGCCATGAGGGCGTTACGGGTGGATGGGGCGAGAAGACGAAGGGTCGCAAAGGAATGCAAATGAGATGAAGATGGTAGAAGGGGAAGGCACTGAAGGGTAGCCATGAGGGTGCCTCGTGAACAGTCGAAAGATAGGGATGAAGGGTAAGTGAAAGCGTTATAGATTCATCTGCATTTTTGTTTCTCATAATTTGAATAACTTTCTTACGAGGTACGCTTCACAATTTTTGTTTATTATAGTTACTTCGTAGTCTAGAGATTTTTTATAGTGTCCATTTTTATCCAATATTTTTTAACGTCAATCGGAGAAACAATTAGATTAGCACTCAATGAATGTTCTGACAAAAAATTACTCACATCTACGTTAACTAATCTAGAGGACAATGTGGACGTTGGGCAGCTACAAGATCAAATCGTTTTTTCTATTTGCTTTTAATAACGTTATATTAACATTGTTTCTCTTTATTCCTTAGTGTATAAAGCCGAACAAGTCAGGTATTCGTCCCGCAATCCCCTGACGCCCGCGGCGTAACATCAAACGTGGTCGCAAATTCAATATGTATTATCTGAATTACGTTGCGACAACCCTCAAGATCGTTAGGGGGGGCAGGGTGGTAAGCAGGTATTCCATATTGCTGGTTTCTCATATGGTGTCACATGGTCTCATACTATAGATAAGTTTCTTCACAAATAAAAGGTAAGGTCTAAGGATTTCTTTTACCTTGAAACTCATATCAAAATGAGTCGAAAATACACGCTACTCGTTGGACAGACTGTACACGGAAGTGTGATTTATTAGAATGAAAAAAAAAACATTTAAAAAATGATGCACTTCGTATCGAGAAAATTGTCAAAGTATTTGCGTGAAAGAGGGAAAATGTGTTTCCTTGAATTTTCTCTCTGGTTTCTGCCCCAAGATGCCCGTCTCTATTTAAATCACTGCCAATGGAGGTTCTCGATCGATCAAGGGATGGTTACTTGGATTACGTTAGGCTGGTAGGATTTCTTCGGGTCGGGCATTGGGCTGACACTCCCCAAGACTGCCAACTGAATTAGGACTTGGGGTCGAGGGTCGCGTTAAACACTCAGAAGATGGATAGAACAATGTACAAGGCTATCCCTTTCAATCCTTTACACTTTTATTCGTTTACACTCGACTCGAGCTTTCCCGACGTTTGCCGATTTTGTACGAACAGTGCTGCCAACGCTTAACAGTGAAAGTCCTTGGGGGAGGTGATTGTGCTTAAGTTCTCGGACGTTGGCAAACGACACTTCGCTGGGGTTCAAGCGTGCTTTTCACAGGACAAATCAATTCGAGCTTGCAACAAAGGTGTCACGTCCGCAAACTGCCGAGACAGCATCGATTCGTTGCGGGCGTGATTTGAATTGGCAGTTTGAAAGTGCCCAGAGGGGATTCGAAAGATATAGAATTTTCATTCGTTTGTAGAAATTTCGAATGTACATACATATTCATAAGTACATATAAGTAAATGCATATATGTATTATATGTATAGGCAGCAGCAGACAAATGATTGCACATTTTTTTTAAAGACATAATTCTTTTATTTTGAAGTCTTGTCAATTGAGTTGAACCCTTAAAGATGGATGATCGTCGCAAATCGAAAAACAGGATATACATGTGGTTAGATAATGTTCTACGACTTTTGAAAGTTTCAACAGGAAATTTATTTAGTTCAATAGGCTATTTGAAATAGCTGCCTTGATTTTATCCTTTGAGCTCTGCTTACATTTTAATCATGTTTAAATTTTAATTTTTGACACGTCTTCTATTTTCATTCCACTGCCATTCATACCACCTGTACTGTTGCTTATTCTCTCATTGCAGAGTTTTAAATGAACTAAACAGTAATTTCAGGTGCCACGGTGTAAAAAGAAAAAATTATTTTCATACAACAATAGAAGATCTTTGTACAATATTATACTCCAAGAAAAATTGAATCCTTTGTCAATGCATAATTAAAACACAATAAGACAGGTAAAAATGAATGAAAACATTTTTGTGAAGCTTATATTACACAATTTCAGATTTTTATGACTGATTATATCAAGCGAAAGGATCTTATATTACTCACAGGTAATAGAGGTATATGCGTACAACCGATTCCATGATGTCTATACACTCTATAATGACAGGCCTAAAATTACCAACCTGAAGTGAACCTGATATCGCCTTGCATACACCTTCCTCGAATAAGAGAGTTTGGTCAGTTCCCAGAACGATAGGGTTGATCGTACGACTAGCATTTCTATGCACGCGATACCCAGGGTCGAGGGTAAGTTCAGAGCCGTTTGAAATTATAACGTTCTATCGAATAGCTGCTATTGAAATCAGTCCGCCGAATACAAAAGAACAAGACGGAGGATAAAGTCTGAAAAGCATGCGCGTTACTTCATGATTTCATTCGCGCAAAAATAAATTCACCAAACTCCCCTATCCATCCAATCTCTTTACCCAAGGGAGTACTTTGTAATTTACAACGTATTCGAAAGAGCATCTCGTCGCGGCTCGACTCCCCGAGACGAACTGAGAAAACAATGAAAGCTCTGTCAAGTGTTCCATAGAGAAAGCCGACAGAGAAACTCCCTAGGGATAGGAATAAGAAAAGTGAAGGAATTTACCTCTACATATACGTATGTATGTGGAATAGCGGAGATATCGTAGGACATCCTCGATTGGCCGGAGACGTAAACTAAATGACTTCTAGTTGAAAAGACACCCCTTGTATTTTCGCGTGCCATTTCAGTCTCCTCAGCTTTGCGAAGTGTTACCCTGCGGTACTAGGTAAAGTCAAGGGGATAATGTATCTTCAAATTTCAGGCCTTCTTCCCCGCGTTAATTCTGCCCTCCCTCTCTAGTTCGCAATATTCCTTCTCGCGGTGTCCTCGTTCAATTCTTTTTTTTATTTTCACCAGGTCTCTTCCCCATCGATGAACTAAGTTAACGATCTTTCAGAGTCTCACACCGTTATAGGATCTCGACTGCGTAAACAAGTAGGAGAGCGCGCAATTTCCCGTTTCTTCGGTGTTGATGCTGAAAGAAGAGAAGTTTGTCAAACTGTAAAACCGACTAGTACTATCTCTCTGTATACATGAAACACAGTAGAAATTGCACCAAGCCAAGATGGCCCCAAGGATATTGATGTTCCAGGGGATATCATGGATACAACACGGGTGCATCGCGTTAAGGAAAATTGTTTCCCTTCGGGATTTAGTTGTGGCAGAGAGTAGGGGTTGGCGGATACTTACTAGGATATGTCATGGGGAAGCTTATAGAGAGAGAGAAAGAGATAGAGAGAATCTGAGATTCTTCCTGGAATTGCGAACAATCTCCAAGCATGCCACGTGCTTATCGCTTATTATCCAAGGACTACCGTGGGGAACGTGGTTCCTTTACATAATAAGATGATACGTATGCCGGACAGCTGAAAATCTTGGTGACTCGCAATATGAGGAACGGTTGGCCCGTCCAATTACTCGGTTGTTACCGCGTCCATCTCGATCTGCGCATTTACTCCCGAAGTGTGATACCCGCTGGCTACGCCATTTCACGTTTGGCGACCCTCGAGAATTGTCGCGTGGCATCCGGCCCGAAGTTTTCACTGGATGTCGAAAGCTTTCGAATTTCTATTGAGACGAGGAGGCTGCTTTTTTTCGATTTCCTAAAGGTGCCTCAATGAAAGGCATTTCCAGCATAAAGTCTCTCTTGTCGACGTTGACCCGACTCTGCTCTCTTTTTCTTTTCTTTCGTCCCTGTATTTCGGGATTGAAGGTCTGGGTAAGTAGTAACTTTGCCCTGAAGCTTTTTCAACGTTACAAAGTAATTTCCTAAGGCAGTACATATATTGGCGTTGATCTTACATAATATATATCGTACACGTTTACCATGTCAATTATACTCCCTGAATCAGTACTGCACCCTTATTGAAGATATATACATATATATATCAAAATAGGGTGAGAACTCCCAGTTATTAGGACTAGAACAATAATCCAAGAAAGGATATAGCAGACGCCAAGCATAATGGGTCGCTAGCTAAAGGTTTAGCCAGACGTGAAAGGGCTAAAGCCACTTCCTCCTCCCTCTTATCCACAATTCCTTCTCATAAGGGTGCATTCGCACGAACATCAAATCGCAGATATAACACTACTCGTGCTTTAGCGTCTCATCGGATTCCAGGCTATCGCCTTTCAAGATTCCTGGCTATACCTGGGTACTCGTTAGAAAAAGATTTTTCGGTCCACGAGAGAATCCCGAGAATATTCGCTCACTGATATCCGCGAGGTATAACTCGAGGTACTTTCCTTGGATCAGTGAAAAATAGCCTTTTCAACGGAATCAAAAGAGAATTCGAGATTTCCTATGAGCGGAACCAATCCAGAGATTCCATTCGCATTTGAATGCATCTATAAAAGGCTTAAGTAGTCGACTTACTACGGAAATCAGCACAAGCTAAGTTCCTTCTTGATTCTCGAGCGAGGGACAGAATTATGCTACGGAGGCTGCGATCGACCCGTGCAACCTGAACAATTGGACGTTCTATAGCGAGTAACGGATGTGAC
>JARPRH010000753.1:0-32154 GCA_031763665.1 Calameuta haemorrhoidalis
CCACCGCTAGCCCCATTGCCATACTGATGGCTCTACTGCACAGGTAATCCATTATGCACAACTATATGTTAAGACTCATACATCAGTATTAAATTGTAATGTTTTTCTATAAGGATTCTGCTTCATATTTTACTGATACCTGTAATTCGATGGTTAATTAGCGGTAATGCGGATGGCAAGATGGTTATTTAAAATTTAACTATCATATCATGGAAAACGTGGAAATGAAATGTTACACTGATGTGCACACTGATGAACACACTGATTCATTTAACATCATTTTGTATGAAATTTTTGATGAATTGAGATGGTACACTAATCATCGGAAAAATTTATGGTGTATTATCTATGATATTTGTATTACATATTATATTTAAAAATTCCAAAACGTATGTGGGATGTGCGTACTGTTTTGCACCATGCCCCCTCCCTTTCTGTATTCAACCATCAAACACTCACTTTTTTTCTATAAGAACTTAACATAACCCACTGCCATTGAAATATATTTAAATAAATTCGATATCTTAAGGTTATATATGATGTTTCGAAGATTAACATAACCTTGCTTCTCAGAATACAGATGTATGAGATGTAAGTATATATATGAAATCGTGACTCATAATGCGATAATAAATAACACGATTTCTCATTTAAGAATAAGATGAATTATATTTTTGTATTAATTGCATCAGCTATTACGACGATTGTCACAAAAACACCGAAAACTCATATGCATTTCTTGGAAAAATATTGGTTTTATTAAAGTATTATCTAACAATTATTCTTCACAAATTTAAGACTAATTATTTTATGACTTAAAATATTATTTAGAAATTAGTGATTAAGTTTTAATGCGATGCTCATTATTTCATGAATGCTTTCGATTGTCTAGCTTTGATATTTATTATGAAAAAGTTCTTAGTCTGAAAATCAATGACATTCTAGAAAAATTGAGAAAAAAATTGAACAATTTAAAGAAAAAATTTATATGATTATTTATTCTTTCATGAACAAAGAAATAATATTTTTGACGTAGAAACATTTTTCTATATTTCCCTTGTGTTTATATGACAAATTATCTTGTCTTAAAGAGTACCACCAATTTTAGAATTCTCTTGTATAACGGCAATAAAATAAAAAATTAAAAATTATGAAAGCACATCTGCTTAAAATTTGAACAGAAATTAATAAGCAGATGGGTCTTTATCGCGAGTTAGTAAGAATTCACGTTACAATAAATATGTAAGCAAAAAACAAGAGTTAGAAATTTTGATAGAAGCCACATTTTCCAAAGGGCGTCATTTCTTGAGACACTTGCATAACTAAATATTGTTTTGCACACATCATACATTCATTCTCAGTTGCTTGTTTTGCGGTGTACGGATATTCTTGGTACTGAATAATTCAACTTACCATCTCAGAACTTGCCACACTTTACTGGGCCCGCTACGTCAATGACGATTCAAACATAGTTCCCAACTCCCAGTTAGCCACTTTTTTTTCTCTTGTTTCATGATCTCATTAAAATCATGTTATTTATATATATTCTGTTTTCTCATATCGTGAACTTGCCATGTACAGTTATTGCAATTTCAGGAATTTTTATCCTACTGCTTTTTTGGCACATTTGGCGATGAAGCCTTGGAATAATTTATCATTCTCCACGACCATCGACGATTTCGTGATATACTCAATATATATGCATAATCCTAAGCGTATAGCTCGGGTTCGGAGGGAATCAGCCGCCTGAGAAAGCACAATTGCGCGTGTTATACCTATCCTTTGGTCAGAACTACCAAGTCATTTAAAATTTTCCAGGAGTAACGACATAAGTTACAAACTCTGATAGAGTCGCGAAAGAACGCCATTTCGCTTAACCGTTCCTCTGATGTCATGGTTTTATTATGTCATGCAATATAATATATCATATTTTCAACTCTTCACTTATGTACTTTATGTTTCCCCCTCTTCAAACAAATGGCACATCTTCCCTAATTAGCAAAACCTATATTGAAACTCCAAATGCTGACAAATGGGCGAAATTTGATCCAGTTCTGAAATCGAGATGAGCCAAGTATTGAAGCCTTGGCATCTCAAACTCGGACCAAGCTTCAGCCAGGCATTGGGAACCAATCCGTGAAATCCCGAGCTAGAAACAAGCTCTATTCTTTTAATTCTATAATTAAATTCGTCGCCTATCCTACATTACCCCGAGCAAAAAGGTCAGGCATATTTAACATACTATTAGGACTTGATCACGTATCTGTAGGAGGCACCTTATCTGATATACGCAATGTCATTGCGATCAGAAATTGATTAGGTTTATGTAAGGAATCCCTGATGGAAAAATGAATTTTATTACTTGTATATTATCAAATAATTTGATTGAACAGTGTAAAAAAACATATATGTATAAGATTAACAAATCCTGACTGATAACCATATAAGAGTTTTTCCAGGACTGACATACTAGTTTCCAACATGTTCCTTGAAGTTATTAATACTAGAATACTAGAACGAGTAACGTTATTTTTGGTACTATTAGGTATCTTATAAACAAATCTTCGAAATTAGAGTGGTTGATAAAAAATAATTCAACATATTGATAAAATTTTTCTTCTTCTTTTATATTGATAAAAGCTAATATAAATTCCGGAAAAAGAACTTTAATAATTTCTGTAACTTAAAAGAAGAAGTCTGAAATCCATGATTTTCACAGGTTTTGTTGTTCTAGTGTTCTCGCATGAACTTTAGTCCCTTGAGGGAGTAAATTATTAAATAAATAATAAATAAACAAGAGCTTTCCATTTCTAAACATGATCTTTCTATTACTGTTCAATCAGTGGAAAAAACTATATTTTCTTGAACCTCACGCAGGGCACAGATCATGCTGTAAGTCCAAACTGGATGAAACAATACTTCTTTTTTCTATAAATGAATACTTTATGATCTAAACTTTTTAGATTTTTGATACATTATTTTATATAAAACTTACAGACATCTGTTTATAATTTTTATGTGAAAACAACTTTTTTATGGAAATTTTTCTGGAATAAGTGCAATGTTTTTGAAACTATGAATTGAATCAAAATTCTAAAAAAACCTAAGACCGTAGACCACCACTGAGTGACGCAGGGGTATACAAAATTCCCTGCTCCTGTGGAAAAGTGTACATAGGTGAAACCGGGAGGGAGATCAATACGCGAGTCAAAGAACATCAACGGTGTACCAAATACGGTAATTTTTCTCAATATGCCCTAGCTGAACATTGGATGGACACTGGACATTCAGTGGAATATGACAACACAGAAATACTAGCCAGTTCTACAGGTTATTTCGCTCGAAAACACCGCGAAGGTCTAGAGATATTGAAACATCCAAATAACCTTAATAGGGATCGGGGATATCAACTAAACCCCATCTGGCACACCGACCTCCCGGTTTTTTTAATTGATCAGCTGGTCAACTAAGCAACTTTTCATCGGCTGAAGCACTGATCCGCATGAGCAATCATAGGTATATTAAGACTTTCTAACAACAGGGAGCTTCAGTATCGGAGCCTCCTAGCCCTAATAATGGAGACTGAAATGTTTGCGAAACGTCGGAATGAAGCTGAACACAGACGCGGCTTCCATCCGGAAACCATGATTATTAATGATAATATTCCCCGGGAAAGCCTAAAATCTTAAAAATAAGCCTTTGTTGGTTAAATGTGGACCTACGGTGTGACAATAAATATAAGTTGTGTGAAATTAATTTAAAAATTTTGATTTAGTTTAAATAATTAATCCCTTTGAATTCTGTGCTAATGATGACATCCATAACCCTCGCGCGACCATTGTTAAATTGCTGCAGTCAGATGCTATGAATGTAAACACCGGCGCAACGTGCAGACAACACCGAGCAGATGAAAATGTACATACACTTTTTACGGAATAAATAAAATAAGGAAAAATTTTAGGCATATCCAAAGTTTAAAAAAATAAATCAAATATTCTGTTTTTCATTTATAACGATAATTTTCAGTTTTTCATTCAGTATAATCGGAAAATCTTCCTTAAAATATATTCTACCATAAGAATAAATGCTTTTACAGTAATACAATGTTGCAAAAGTTCACCACAAGCGGCGCTGGAATCTTAACGCGAGCAAGCGATAAATAGAATCGCCGCTGCTACCAAAACGGAGCGAGCAAGATGGTAGTTATGGAGCGGGAGTAGGATGCTACCAAAACTTTTTGTTAGGATGATATACCCTGGCGTGTTAATAGACCCTTTATTTCCAAAAGGCAGAGAAACACAATTCTTAATGGATCATCGCTCGTGCTACATCCTGAAGCGAGTGGCATTTTGTCTTCTGGAGACTCGGGTTCCAGTGGCCGCCTAGCGGTGGCGCGTAGAACTAGCGCTGGGGTCGTTTGAGACCAGCCTATGAGGATACTAAAGACTGCCTACTAGTTAGGTAGATTCCTACCGTACCACGTAACGCTAATTGTGTTGAAAGGGTAAAGGGGGTTCGATAAAGCATGCCTCGGAGCCGGGAATTTACGGCTGTGCTCGTATAAAAAATATATGAAATAGAAAAAGATCCATTTTCTACTGATTTTCGGTGGGTGGACACCTTAAATTTTTTATCAAACTTTTCTGTCTAAATTTATGATATCTCTTCATGTTTGGAATACTCCAAATGCAGAGTTGGGCACTTGATAAACCAATAGTTATTTGGTGTGTTGATACTTTTTTTTTTTACCAAGCATCAAAAATAAAAAATTGGTGTTGTTGGCTAAGTACCAAGTAACAAACCGGTGAATTTGGCGTTTTTAGCTAGATACCAAGTAACAACAACGGGGATTTGATATTGGTAGCAAAATACTAAAATATTTAAATTCATAAATATTGGTTTCGGTATCGCTTTTATCAGTCCGTGAAAAAAGATTATTCTCATGCTTTATGCTTTCAAAATAAAAACGTATAATCGCCCGTTATGTGCTTTAAATATTCGAAGTCTTCAAAAGCCTTCGGCCTCGAATATTATAAGTTTCGAAAGTCTTATATGTCGCCATTCACAAGAATTAAAATCCCCGCAGCCCGACGGTGCTCGTTCGGGGCATTTTCGACTATGGGAAAACTGTCAAAGGTGACATCGAATATTTTCGGTTATCAGCGGGTTATGAACGGGAAAAATATTTATTTAGAGATTTCTATCTGCCTGTCTGTATGTGGATTTGTTGTCCGGAAACACAATAACTCTTCGACATCTTTACGGATCGCAGCTAAATTTGATGTATGTTTTCATTGTACAAAATGTAGTTTTGGTATAAAAATCCAAACTGATTCATCAACAGCTTCTCGTTTTTTAAACATTTTTATACAAAAAATTTAAAAAATCACTCAATCGGCTGCCCGGAGAAACAATAACGTTTCGAAATTTCTATGTATCACAGCCAAATTTGGTGTGTGTTTTCAATGTACATAATGCAGTTTGGCTATTCAAAATCGAACTAATTCGTTCACATTTTCTAAATTAAAAAAAAATATTTTTTAACATTTTTATTCCAAGAATCTTAAGAATCACTTGATAGGTTGTCCGGAAGCACAAAAAAGTCTGGAAATTCCACAGACTGCCACCAAATTTGGTACACTAGCTACCAATACCAAATATGAGTTCTAGTTGTATGGTAATTAGCTACCAGCACTAAATATCAGTTTCGGCTGTTTGGTAACAAGCAACCAATACCAAATATCAGTTTTGGCTATTTGTTGACAAGCTACCAACACCAAATGACCGATTTGGTTATTTGGTGACAAGCTACCACTTTTTTGCCACTATTGCCAACAGTTACTACTAAGATAACAATCCCAATCGTTACTATTGCTATACAAGCCCATATGGAGAGAGTAATTTGTTAATTTTTCTATTTTCAAACCATTGCATAACGTGTAGTGTTATTTTGGAGCATTGCATCAGTTGAAGTTAGCTCATCTATTCCATCTCTACAGTACAAGCATATTCACATTGTTAAATAAATCTGTTATACATTTATAAACCTGAATTATACTTTTCGAATACTCATTTTTAATTTTCAGTGCATATGTGCGAGAATAACTAAACCAAATAAATATAAATTGAACAGCAATTTATTAACTTAATACCATTTCTTAACAACATATTGGCTACCATTACTTGTACGTACTGAATGTTTAATAACCCAACCATACATTTGAAAAACATAAAACGTCACAATGTTTTTCGTATTTGACTTCAAAGGTATGAAAAGTAATGTACTCCATGGTAAAATTGAATATAGCGCACAAGATATTTCGGCTGTTTATGTGACTTTCTAAAGTCAATAAGGTAATAGCTATAGTTTTACACTACATATTTTTCAAGTTTTAAACTTTGTACCGTACACTACAGTAAAAGCTGACATGTCATACTTAGTTTTGAATATATTTTTGTGAGTTGCCCTTAAATATGTAGGTAATGTGTTGTGAAATACCATGATGTTCCGTGATTATCGTGATTCTCGCGGTAATTTTTAATGAAAAATTCTCTCCGTGCAGTACATTCTATTATCTGTAGATACTATTAAAATATGAATAATAACTGCTATCAGTACTTTCTATTGGAATTTGAAACGTCACTACTATTAGTAGTTACATTGCCAATAGTTACTATTGTTAGGAATGACGATTAATAACAGTAACTATTGAAATTTCAATGATTATTACTGTTAGTAGTTAGCATTACTAATAGTTACTATTAACACTCTAACAACAACTATTTGACTTCCATTAGTTAATATTGAAATCCTAATAGTTACAATTGAGTCTTCGTAATATACGTACTCCCCTTCATTCGTATTTCGCAAGAGAAGACAGCTTCCCTCACTGTTAGTCTTTAGTAGGTTGATGTGTGTCTGTGCAAAATGCGGAGTAGCGTCTAAGCAATCAACTCATTGAGAAGCTTCACTAGTAATAGAAGCACGACCGAGCCTACGGTCTCCCAAGTAAGATTAATCTGTATTTTGAGTGTTCCGAGAATCCCGAGCCCCAGCCCAACTTAAATTACGGAGAATCAACTGTACTATTGAGTTGTCAATAGTTACCATTCGCAATTTTTCGTAAGAGTACTTTGCATGCACTTGATAATTATCTTATAAATTCGAAATTAATACTAAGGATCGAAATGTATAAATTGAGATTAATTTATTGAAGACATTCATACAAATAAATGACAAAAATTAATTAAATTTATGATGTGCATTGCCGAGAAGAATAATCGACGAAACAATATCCAATGTTTGCAGTTAATGTTAACAGTGTTTATTATAAACTTAAGAAATTATACTATATATGGGTCATTCCATACCAAATCACCAAATTTTAAAAATCATATGTTTTTTATTTAGCTGAATTTTTCACATCTTCTTGTATGTATCAAAAGACGCTTACCTTTAAATTTTTAGCCCTTAACCTTCAAAAGTTCTTAAGATAGCAATTTTTGAAAATTTCAAAAAACTAATGGTATGACAGTTTAAAAAATTCATAACTCCTGATCAATTTATCATAACCTAAAAGTTGTGGGGGTCATTTTTTTCATCTTGAAATGTAGTTTTCGAAAAAAAAATATGAAAAGATCAAATTTATATTTGTTCAATTTTAAACTCAAATTTTGAGTTTTTTTTTTAAGAGCGACATTTTTTTATTTTTTTGGAAAAAATATATGTTATACTACGCTACAAAACAAATTTTGTAAGCCTTTATTCAAGATGGGATTCGAACATCTTCGATTTTTTAACCCACTTTTTCCTTTTTTGATGTGAAACATCTAATGGTGCGTTCCGCAGGGGACAGAATGTAATGTTTGTAAACAAAATGTTTACTCCCTCTCCCGCTCCTCCCCCCCCCCCCTCTCTTTTTCTTTCTTTTACTCCACCGGTTCACAACACTTGCATAAATTACCATCGAGGCCCAGGGAAAAACCAAGCCATCAACAATCCAAATTCAATCCGCAAACAAACAGAGAAACAAAACTCGGGATAGCGCACTCGAAAATCCTTCGGGTCTTCTCTCGTTCCAAGGTTCCCAACGAAGCGGATCCTTTTTTCGGCACCCCGGTCCGAGGATTGTCGAAGAGTGTCGAGTTCACCCAACTTGCTCTCGCCGCGGTCCGGCCTTTGCTCCCCGCGCCTTTCTCGGCGCGCGATGTCCGTCTTTTCGGCGCCCATAGCCCGCCAGTCTTCGGGCGGCACCGAGTTTTTCCGAGCCTTCTCGATTTGATCTCCAGGCTCGATGCTGCTGATTCCATTCCCCGATTCCCTCTCGCCCCGATTCTTGGCTCTCGTGCGTATTCTATCGGCTGCTCTCGTCGGCGAAACGGCTCTCCGTTTCCCTATGCTTCTTACATAACGGGCCGTCCCCCAAACGCCACGTTACAAACTAGAAAAAATAACCTTATCCTTGTCAGCCTAATTTTGAATTTCTCAATTTTAACTCTAAATTCAACTACAGCATCATTGAAAACTCCAGTATGTCAAGTTTCGTGGTATTTTAACAATAATTTTTAGAATAGAAGGGTGAAGAAACTCATAAAACACCACATATTCTAAAATTGACTTCCTTATCAACCCTCTATCCTTATACAGTTAATTAAACGATTTAGAAACTGTCGACAAATCGTGTCTCAGTTCTAGGCAACCATCGGAATATTTTCCTAGAAACTAGATAAGATAGATTAGGTAGCTTTTATCGAAAATGATGGGACAAAATTGATTTGTATTTGACCGATATACGTATACTCTTCGAACTCTGATTAAGAAATTTTGTATAGAGTGATCTATCCATAAACTGGTTAATATTTTAACTAATAACTAACCAAGATAGAGTGGTTTGTGTTCGTCTAAAATGATGGGACAAATGCCTATTAGTTTTTTAATCAGATTTACTTGCCAGTTGTTGCAATCTCTAGCAAGATTGTAGTCAGTTACAAGTGTCGATTTCTACTTTGGGTCCGCCTATCTGCACTCATTCCGCTATAATGTTGTCACTTTGTGGAACTCATTGTCAGAGAGCATTTTCACTGATCCTTCACTATCCGGTTTTAAAGGTACATAGTCATCTTAACATTTCTAAAAAATATTTTCTATTGCTAGGATTTCAAGGAAATTGTTTGAAAATATAGAGAAAAAATATTCAGTTTGAGAGGAGTTCGTGTCGGCAATTTTGTGATTAAAATATGAAATCTTCAACATAAAAATATAATTGTGGGTCCGCGGAGGAGCAATAATATGTTGGAATGAGATGTTAAAATTTACATCACTTAAGGGGACCGATCCCCTAAATTATTAATGATTAAAATTTTTTCTTGTATATTTGTAAAGAGAACATTTGGCGAACTACAAGTATTCAAAAGAATGTTTTAAACAAAATCTTCCCATATTTGAAAATGGTCTTTCTATTACTGTTCAATCGGTGAAGAGAATTACGTTTAGTTGAACCTCGCATAGGGCACAAAGTCACACCATAAGTCCCAATTGAATCGACAATGCTCATTTTCTTTGTAAATAAATGCTTCATGGGAGTAACTTTTTGCTTTTAAAATTGTAATTTTTCTTAAAAGGTACAGACTTTAGTTTACAATCTTTAAGAACAAAAATTTATTTATGGAAATTGCAGTAGTAAAATTGAAATAATATCGAAACTATCAGCTTGACCAAATTCTAAAAAAAAACGCAGACCATAGAATATTCTTTCACAAAAAGGGAGCCCTTGTAGATTTAATTTGGACCTAAGGTGTGACCATAAAAGGTATTCTTATCCCATATCTTACTCTACGTAAGATTCTATAAAATGTAGTTGTAGGAAATTAATTTTAACCTTTAGTGGACCAACAAGTTTTTATACCATCAAGAGACTCGGTCGAGTCTCGCGCCAAGTACAGGCAACAGGCTGTACAGGGCACGGCTCGCAGAAACTTATTACCCGAGTCAACTCTTATAGCTGTGTTTGGAACGAAAGATCTTATGAACCACTATATATGAGAAAAAGTTATTGATACATTCACTATAGGAATTGTGGATTCTGAATTGATTGCCACCAAGTTCAATACGATTAGTGTACGAGGTCAGGGCGTATTGAGATGGCGAGCGAGATGATTTTATTTCAGTGCCGTCGTCGTTATCGTCGTCGTCGTGGTCGTCGTCTTCGCACGTCTATTTACTTTTTCACACGACGGATGGCGCTGGCTGCTTTGCCTTCTTTACCTATTTGTACATTCTTTGAATAGTGTTGGAAATTTACGAATACACAACACAATCAAATATACTTGATGCTACTTAAGCTACCGTTCACACTGAATTTCCAATTAGTATAAGGCTGCTTTCACAATAGTATAGAATTATTAAGTCTTCAATGATATTTATGTGGAGCGCGTGTCTATGGGTATAAGTATGTGTGTGCTTCGTAGTTCCTCGTATTTTTGGTGACAGTTTTTAGAGACATAGGATGTCCAGGTGTTTCTCTCCGTAGTTTCCTGTATCTAGTGTCCGAAGTGGAAGTCCAGGGTGTTCAGGTGTTGCGCTCCGTAGTTTCTTGTATCTAGGTGTTAGATGTGGAAGTCCAGGATGTCTAGGTGATTCTCTCCATAGTTTCCTGGATCTATGTGTCGGATATGGAAGTCTAGCGTGTCAGGAAAGTGTGCAACAAGCAACGCTTTGGCGTTTCGCTCAAACCATAGTATCCTCTCTGTTGTTCGCACGGCCTGAGGTACGTAAATAATCAAGCATCCTCTCGTATGTTTAACACACGGCTGCAACAAGCTGGACACTATTAACGACGTTTATGTGCATTCAAGATTACATTTTTATGTATATTTGTATATATATTTATGAATTTCTAAAAAAATGGACTTATAAATTAAATTTATATGCCATTGAACATTTTTGACAACGCAATATATTTTCCTGATTAGCGACATCACAATCCATTTACATTTTATATCTGTAAAAAGATTGATTTCGGCGCTTAGAGCTTGTATAACCAATTGGGCCACAAAAACTTATATCTCCCAAAAAACTGCGCCAAGTAGAGGAGTGCTGTGAATTCCTCTAATAAAAAGTATTGAAATCATATTATTGAGGCCAAGTACATAAATCACTACATGTTTTCCTATTATATGATCTAGCATTGGCCCATCATTTTAATTGTATTTTCAAAATTTCCTGTAACGTTTTCGCTATTCTTTTACATTACTGCTGCTTCCCGTATTTAATTATGATTTAATGGTGATTTAGTAATTAATAAAACTTTAGATGATTCCTCATCGAGTACTACTTGGCGGGTTCGTGCATTTCCGTGGAGATTTTTACACTTCTTGACTTACAATTTTAAAATATGTATTAAAGTGATATTGTAGGTAAAGTATAAGATCCATGTGGAGCAAAAAAATAAGCTTTCTGTTCAATCTGATAACAAGAATAAAAATTTTTCATAAAACTCTTGTATTATTATTACAAATATATAAGAAGCAACAAAACACTTGATTTTATGATTATTTTTTACATTGATCCTGTAACTTGAATTTGAATTTCTTATAAAAGCAAGTTCAATAAGACTCTGATTAACGCACAAAATACATCTTTAGAATTTAGAGCACTAAGCGAAACAACGTTGAACGAGCACAACATACTCGTATCGAAGCGCACCAAAGTCGCTAGAAATATTTCTACCCTCTCCACTTCAATCCCTGCATGTGAGTGCCCTTCCTTCTTTTTCTGACATCTTTTTCTGGTAATAAAATAAATTAAAGTCAATCGAAGAACGATAACTAACTTAAACATACCGTAAGTTCTTTTATACAAGCATAAGCCAAAAATCGATTTCCTGTCCTTTAAGTTTTAGTACATAATCTTTAAAATTCTTATGGATATTTGATATTACGAGACAGCCACATGTTTATAATAATCATAATCCTGCTACTTATTGTAATTTTCAACTATAATGTCATGTACAACTTAGGTTTTATGTTTACTCTAACTAAAAAAAAAATCAGTGATTGTTTTGTGATAAATTTTACTCTACCCTCTCTTTTAAAGTATCATCTAATTGTAGGTATTATATACCACGTGTTTTTTTTTTATTGTGTTTTGAATATTCTCATTTCTTCTTCATTTTGCTTTTTGACAATTTGAAGTTATGTGATATATCCGCATATTATTATTCTCCTTTCCACTTATGTGGCTATCATTTTGTTAATTAGTCATTCTGTTGTGACTTGAAAGTGGGTATTGAGAGTAAATTCTTTGAAGTACACTTGTTGTATGTTCATCTTGTTTAATTATAAAGAAAGATTCTTTTACAAGAAGGAAATGAAAATACAAAGGCGCCTTTTGTTGTATAATATTAGATTAATGTTCTGACTTAATGTTAACCTTATACTGATTGCAATATACAAAAAAAAACGAAGGATTCTCTTGCTAGCTTTTCTTATCCCTTTGATAACATACTTGCTGACTGACTGACTTACTGCTAACCGTTCTGCGCATGTCTCTCAAGGGCCACAGTTTGTTTGTATAACTAGGGACGCATTCACATCTCGGTTTTTCATGAATCTAGTTCTCATGAATCTCTTTTAAAAGTAATAAATCTTAACACATTCCGCGTATCCTGATCTTGTGATCGCTCTTTTTCTACTGCCTTTTTCCTTGTTTCCTGTTGACTTAGATTTTATTTCAATAGTAAGATCAATCAATCCCGTACGGAAAAAATTATACACGAAAATATATGGAAAATTAATTTCTGAAATATATTTTTACGTATACGACAAATACATTAATTTCCCGGCTTTTCGAAAATATACGTATTGCACATTCTACATATATGTATAAATTTAATATATGTATTATATATTTTACATATACACAGTGTATTCGTGTTATATATGTTTAACGCGTATAGAAATTTAATATATATTGTTACTAAATGTAGTTTAATTCTGATGGAGTTAAAATGATTTCATTAATAATGAGTTTATTCGGTATCCAAGAACATACTACAGCTTAAATACAGTCAATAAATTTCATTTATTTTTTAAACAGTTTTTTACTTAAAAATTGACATTGAGCATATAGTAGACTCATTGACTGTACTTAGGCCATATTTTCGTCTTAGATATCGGATATATCAATAATTAATCTAATCATTTTTACACACTCTATATCCAAAATAATTATAATAGACATGTCACAATTAATAAACTGAAATGATATTATTATTATAGTAAAATAATTTCAAATTCATAGTTAATGATTTTAATTGTCATCATCCACGTCATCATCATGATTATTGATGATGGTATCACTCGATCCTTGTGACTGAATTTTTAAATTTGTAGCTAATTTTTTGCGGAGACTGGATAATTTATTATTAATGGCGATCCTTAAAACACTTTCGCTATAAGCTTGAGAGTCCCCTTGCCTCTCACAAATCGGGGTACTTCATTTAACGTGAGTTCCCTTGCCTCTCACAAACCGTGGTGCTTCATTTAGAATCCAGCTTCTATCTTCTCTAAATACTGCTAATGACGAAACATAAAATTGTCAATTTAATATTAACAGTAATTGCAAAATTAGCAATTGCAATTTTATATACGATAAAGAAAGCATGTACAAAATACTCTTATTTAAATCCGCGTATCCGTTATCGAATAATAAGCAATGCAATCTTAAACACATAAACCAGATGTACATAAAATACCTTATTTTTTCTTCAATTTATTTTTTCAATTAATTCCTTTCTTGAAATCCTATTAAAATGATTGTGAAAACCCGAAAGTGTCAATGCCGTGTTGATAATAACTGAACGCCTTTCAACCTGATTCTAGTGACGATAGATTAAAATAGTTTTCTTCAACTTATTTCTTCTTTTAAATCCTTTCTTCAAATCCTATTAAAATGATTATGAGAATGTTTTCACTTAATATTTTGGCAAAAGCTCAACATGAAGGTGATGCTGCTGTCAAAGGCTGAAAGTGTCAATGTCGTGTTGATAATAATTGAATGCCTGGCAACCTGATTCCAAAGACGATAGATCGAGGTAGTTGTATCCTTCTCGTTTTCTGATACTCCCTTTCTGTCTACTCCCGATACATCTTTGCTTGCAAGTTTTCTTTCAATATCAGCCTTCGAGATAGCCACATCTCTATTGGGTTTGTAATTATCTATTATTTCCTCGTTATTGTTATAATGTCTCATTTTGTCTTTTTGTTTTATCTGAAACATGTTCTTCGTGTTTTAGAATATTCAAAGTAAAAATGACGTATGTTAAAAAGGTCTGTCAAAATTAGTAGGTAATAACTTATCAATCAGAATATTTGCACCTGGTAAACCTTTTTTAAAATATTTTAACGCCTGTTTCTTCGAGTTTATTTCACCTTCTTTGAAAATTGGATAATATTTTTCTTCGTCATCCCCACTTGAAAACATTTTTCTTTTTGTCTTCTTATCTAAAATTTATTAGTAACAGAAAATTGTAATTTTTAGATTATTTACTGTTACAATAACGTTACTCACACTCACTTCTTTTTCGGAGCCTGAAGATATCAATTACATATTTAATAAATTTGAACAAGTACGTTTCTGAACCCTTAATAATAGAAAACGGGTTCTCAAAGTTAAAAATACAAATTATTAGCAACAAGTTTTAAAATATACTTACAGGTTTCACTATATTACTTCTTGATACACTCTTCTTTTTTTTTTCATCTGAATTTTTAATGATGACTGTTTTGGGTGATAAAATACCGTCCATAACTTTAATGTTCCTTTGCAATTTCGATATTTGATCTATATCGACATTACAAAAACTCTGCATTAGAATTATCGTAATTATCGAAGATTGCAATTTCACAATTTAGAAATTGTTACTATCATTTTGTACATATTGAAGGTTTAATTTTAATTGATTTAGATGTTATAAATTTTAATGATAAATTACCTTATGTTTCTGCTACTATCACATCATAACAAAGCCAACCACTTTTTTTCCACATCGCCACTCGATAACGTATGGTCGATTAGGATCATTTTGTAAATAATTATTTTCATCAAAATCTTTAATCCAACTAATAATAATCATTATACTTATTCTGGCTTTGTATCAGCGCATTAGAAACATTTGCCAACGACGAAAAATAATCGAGAAAATAATTCAATATTTACAAAAATTGGATCTATCATTGCACAATGAGCTCGCCAATTGCATCTCGTGAAAATGAGACGAATTCGTGTGTCTCAACACGAAAACGAACGTACCACTACTGTATAATTATTTAGGACGTGGGGATTCTATTCCTGATAGGAGTAAAAGATATATGGACAGCAGAAACAAGAAGAAAATGGTATGAACATGTGTTAAATCGTTGTTACGTATATTATATAAGATAATTTAGTCTATTTAGACAAAGTATCAACGTTCCTGAACGTAATTTCATTTAACTGATTATGAACCATATATGTATTATATTTTTTTTAACAGCAAAGAAAATATCACTCATTCAAATTGCAATGAGCCTCCTTCAGCTATAGTATGATTAAGCGCTCCTAAAATGTCAAATAAAATAAGTCGAGTATGTCTCGTAAAAACTTTTTTCTCTAACAGCTATCAACTAATGAACAATCTGTACAACTTTACTATTTAACGAGTGCTACTAATTTTCATCATGATACGCAAATTTCAACCAATAATTTACTTCGTAATGAGGATTATAATGCTTCTTCAATTCAAACGGAAACTACATCAGTAGATGCAACTACTTACTAGTAGACTTACAGCAACGAATTAAGCTGTTCGATTGAGAATTCTGCGCTATAGTCAACCTGAAGATAATAATGAATTAAATGAGACGTTGGCTCTATCAAACAAAAAAAGCTATCCTCGTATTTCCCTGAAAGTCAACGTTGTTTCTATATTAGGAGATCCATATTCAATTCAAATGGTACCAAGATATCACTTCATAGCATTAAAAAGATTACACATTGCTGTTCTCTTATCACAAATTGACCAATATTTTCATAAAATAATGACCCACATCCCACGGCAAAAACCCTGCACTATTATTATTACTATTATAATCAATTTATAAAAACAGAAATTGACTGATAAACTGATATTCAGTAGAATTTATTGAGATGAAAATCAAAATTTTACTCAACTGTCCCAAGGAGTGCCTAACCCCCGGGACGTACTGTCGGTACCCCGGGAACCTTGACCAACTACGATTTGCGGCTCCGCGGAGAGGCGGATTGTTTTGATTTTTGAATTACCACGGAGAACGGTAGGGAGGATAGAGAGTGTGTCGCGGAGAGTCCGTGTGTAAGGACTTGGGGATCTGGCAGACCGCGAGAAAATGAGTTCTTCTTCCGTGGTTCGTGATTATCGGGATTTTTCGCAAAGAATCATAGTTCCCGGGTTTTTTTTTTATAGGGAAGGAAGGGAAACGGCCACCACTATTTGGATTTATTAAGGGGTTTATGGGACAACTAGTTTTCGGTAAGTACCGTAAAAGCGGTCTTATTTAGAGAACATATTGCGCGCAAAGAGAACCGAGCGGGAGTGATGTGAACAGACGGATGCCTAGGGTGGCTACCAAAGTCAGAGCGCACACTCTCTAGGAAGAAAAGGCTCGTCTTCAGCGAGACCTGTTAGGATCGCGAATCGCGCAGCGAGGGGATTTGTGAATTCGGTAGTCATTTTGCGCGCCTATCCACTGACTCTGAAATTCTATCTTGTCGCCTACCATGTTTCCCTCTACCATTTTCAGTGTGCTGAGGCTGAGCTGCCGGGAAATGTAGAAAACGGCCGTGGTGAGGGATGGTGGTGCGGAGCCGCATCTGGCGCCCAACAATTAGATTTTCTTATCTTCTTTTCGATTTTAGCAAGTTGCGAGCGGCTACGGATTATTTGTAGGCGACGCCGAGGCATACGTCACAGTATACAGAGTATATTATTATAGTGGAACGTACTGTAATTGATACCGACGCACATTCGTTATACGTTTGCACGCGCCTCGAAATTTTTAGCTGTGATATCTCCTTTTTTGAGTTTTCAACTACGTTAACTTTTCGTCAAAGAGATGAAATGTGTACAAAGCGAAATATGAAATAATTCAATTTTTTTAAATTTTTTGTGGGGTGGTCCCTTTAACATTAATTAGCCAATTTGGGACTATAAAGAGGACCTTTTCCTTTTCGAAGACGTTTTTTTCTTCAACGTTGGAATTGTTCCATTGCTAGCCGTAAGATACCCGTTTTGATTTTATTATTCTACCAGACGCTTCGCCAATGTTACTCTACCCTCACCCTTGTTTTCACTTCTCACACTATCTCACAATCTTTTCCACCTGTTTCATGCACTCTGTTCACTCTTTCATCCCGGAAACGGAAGTCTATCCGCCAATGTTACTACTTACAGTATATTATTTTACAGGCACATTTTCGATGAAATTTCTTTCAAAAAAATGGTTAACTTAAACTTAAAAACCAGTATGACCCTTAAATTAAATAATTACCACGTCTATTTATTGAACATTTTACCTAGCATATAGTATGTACAGACTACAGAAATAATAAATATATAAAACTATTTAACCATCGCCAAATGATACATAGTGAGGCATTTAAAGTATCACATACTTGCAGCGCCTACATTATCGGTGATAACGAAAAAAGTTTCATATGAAAGTTGTTCGATATGAAGGGGGCCATCATACGAGACCATCATTTTTTTGTCGGTGGAAGCGCTGAAGCTGAGTTAATCCTTTTAGTCCCGACCGAACGAATTGTACCTAAGCGAAAAAAACCGAGCCAACTTGATGTAATTTAGAAAAGTTTGAGAAAAAAATCATTAAAAAAAAAAGTAAGAATGATATTTACAAAATTCCAAAAAGGAACATATTATGAAATAAAGGGAAATCTTTAATGCTTTTATAAATTTATTTTGAGCCGCCGTCCTCTCCAGATGCCAATTAGTAAGGCGACGTCGCACACGCAACGATATATCTTTGTTCGGCACTAAAGGGGTTAAGGCCACCTCCACATTTTCAAATAGAATTAAAAGATTTTTAAATATTATGAAAACTAGCGATGAGACGAATTCAATGATCTATAATACAAGGTTATGCAAAGTCATACTAGATTAGAAATAATCAATCTCACAACCGAATCAAATAAAAATTACCTTTTTAAGTAACAGGATGCTCAAAGTGGTGATCGTGTACTTATAGCCATTTATTCATTGTTACATAAGAGAAAACTCGAACTGCAGCTAACATTTCTGGAGTTACATGCGCTTATGTTCGGCATATTCTTTCCTTCGTATCTTCAGAAGTCGTAGGTGCTAACCGTCATGACGTACAATTCGAGGGACTCTGCGGTTTCCAGAGCGCCACTATTTGACACTTGTTTCTTATACAGGACGTCCCAGAACTAAATGTAAAATTTTAATGGGGTAATAAAGGGGGTGAAGCTAAGTGGCAGCCCTAACTTTTAACCAATTCTTTTTTTACCAAGGACTGACGAGCCGGTATGACCTAGGAGTTGGAGTGGAACAGGCCCAACTTCACCAAAATAAGAGCTCTGACGGAACCTATTAGATAATGCGACAACTTAACGGATCCTTTCGATTTTTTGGGGACGCGAGAATTCGAGAAACGTAACCGTAGGCATCTTTGGAGTCGCGTAAAATCAGCAAATGCAACTGGATGCATGAACGGGTTAAAGTAGAGAGGGTCGGAGTAAGCGTCAGTCAAATAGTGCACGATACAGAAAGCAACGGATCGAGGACGTAACAGAACGAATCGGACATATCAAATCGAAATCCCTTATGTCAGTACTCACCGGAGCTGGTGCAGCTAATCCATGGAGATCGAAACCCGTATCCAGAGCACACTCGGGTGGGCACTGCACTAGGGTACTGGATTTCGCGAGAGCAGCGCGGGAACTGCACAAGCGAGTTTTTTCTACACCGTATCGAAAACGTATAGAATAGTGGTCACACATTATTTTTTCTATCAAATTTTGAAAGATATATCCTCCAGAATATTATTGATTGCCTGCATTGTTCGCTATTATTCATGCATACCGTTAAGTACTGGCTCCCTCCTCTCTCCTTCTCCCACTTCCCCATCCCCCCTCTCTCTCTCTCACTGTGCGTGTGTCTTATCATCTATTGAAATTTACGTAAAGAGATATTTGAAATAATAAATGTGAAAAATGATTAAAAAGTCTCCTTTATCAGAATGTTTCATCACATTTACAGCAATAAGCAATTTACAATTTAAATTATAATTTGCAGTCTTTTAATGGCTGATTCCCGCTCGTATCTTAATATCTCAGAATACACTCTTATATATACTTCTCGAATTGGGTTCATCATACCTTTTTGCGTGGTTAGTACTTTTTTGTACACCTGTTCTTTTAGGTGATCCCATAAAAAGAAATCTAGGGATCTTAGATTTGGTGGGATTGAAAAAAGTAGCTCCTCGTTAACCCATCTCTAAATAACAGTTACATTGTTATTTAAAAAACAACAGTGGTATTACACGAAAATCTTCCATCGACCATAGTCTTTCTCAATATTGAGGTCACCTTGGTTTTTTAGACATGCCTGCATAGGACACGTGTCTGACGTCATTTAGGAACTGAAGGACTGCGACCAAATAATACCAATAGAACCACACGTGTCATTGCCATCTATTTGGCTTTCAGAGCTTATTGGACATGTCAGCAGAAAGTGTCCAGTATGCATTTCTTTGTTGACAAATGCAAAATAACAAGAAGTTTTTAATAGCAATTACTACATTTATCGTCTTAGAACTATTAACAAAACAAAAAATGAAAAGACATCGGTATCGGTAGAAGTCATGGCTAATTTGTAGTAAAGGGTCACACCCCGCAAACTGATTTACTGAAATATCTATAAAATGACCATGCAGAATATTTTCGAAATTATTACCGAATAAAATACGAATCACAATAAATTTACATCAGTCAAAGAGAAATTAGTTTTAATCTGTAATTTTTTGGGCACGAAGAATTCGTATTTTAGTTTAATAGTCATCTTCCAAAATAACAAAGTAAACAATATCAAGTATTGTTTCGGAAGTCTGCGCATCTTTAATTGAAATACAACAAGAATATGTTAAGGTAAATACATAACTTTTATTTACTTGCTATAATTAATTTTTATTACAGCTAATTAGTACACTTTATTTACTTGTAATAAAGTAAAAAAAAAACCAAGGTGACTCAACGTTTTGTAACTCATACACTGTTTGATAAAGTTTCTGTGAGTCTGTGGTAGGTGTAGAAATTGTTGAAGGTGCTGGATAAGTCGTAACTTATACAGACGGTAGTTCATCGAGCTGACGACATTACACTGATGACAGTGCTCGAAAGAACGTCCTGCTGTAGTTCTAATTATAGCTGAATAGATAATAAGCGTTATACAAGAATATGTCTATTTCCGCTTCGAAGAGAATATGATTAATTTGACATTCGACGTGCTACAAAATTGACAATGTATTCTTCGAATACAAATAGCTTTTGTTTTTTTAATCGATTACCTTTCAGCTATAGTTTTCAATATACCGCATGCTTCACTCCCTTTTCAATTGCTTTGATAAGTTTAATTCATAGTGAATTTCTTCTTGAGTGAAACAAATAACTTTACTTGTGTTTTCTGTGTCTTGCTTAGGTTGTGATTATTATTTTACAGTTTTTTCAGTCTATACTAACCATCAATTGTCTATTAATTAATCATTAGGCGTATGTCAAATAACCGATGTTGACATTGAACAAATATAAATAACGCTTATTAATTAAAAACGACCTTAACCTACACAGAAATTTATAAAATATATTTTTGAAATTTCGGAATCTCTTTGTGAAACCTTTACCACAAAAAGATTATATTGAAGAAAAAAAAGAAAGTCAGGAATACTTTCCGTCAGTTTCTAATTTTGAAAATAATTTCAGATGCCTGAAGCTCAAGGAGATTGAGGAAATGATGCACAAGGATATGAAGAAAATGGGAAATTTCCGCAGCGTATTGGAGTAATGGATAGGAAACACATACAGTTAAAAGCGCTACCAGAAGAGGGAGCAATTTTATAAATGAGAAATCTATGACTAACACGGTGCTTTTAGCACTTGTGGATTTATGTTTCAATTTTACATATAACAATGGTTGATGTGTATGTCAAAATTTGGATGAAGGTGCTTATGAAATTTTGTCTTACTATTAGTGCAATGAATATGGAGAAAATATTGTACTTTACATCTGCTACATTCGGCTAATTTTAGAAATGAAAAAAAAAACCGTATGCTTTTGACGCAGACAATTCATTCCCTCAAAACACTAATCTCGTTCATCCGTATCTTGGTTCACATCAGAGGGTTCCTGTTAGTTAATTGTATAATTATAATTTTTGAAGAGCATGGAGAGGGATAAAAACGTCTTTGGCACTATGTTTAGTGTTTTTAAACTATAACGAAAAAATTATGCTCTTACAACCGCAAAAAAAGCAGTACTCGAATTAGTGGATTATATACATCTAACGATCATTTGAGAATGCATATGGAGTATTCCACAGGAAGTGGGACGGTTTTCGGCCAAGGGTCAGCGACTCTGACGCTCGTTGAGATTTTCCTCCTTTTCCATCATGTATAGAGCTTCCTATAATTATAAACCCAACTTAAAATTGGTATAGAGGATACCATACCTACTAAAAGTTTGCTGAAATTAGTATATCCGATTCCAAAAATGTATACGGTTTTTGTCCTAAAAGTCGTGATCTAGTTATTCTATTTTACTGTTTTTAGCTGAGTTTATCCTCTTTTTTGAAAATATGTATTTTTGTTCGGCAAATTTTACTTTACACTATTGTCCGAATAGGCTTTTTTACTAGTTTTTATCCCTTTTATTCATGAATTAATATTTTGATGAAGTAGGACAAAATCAGTTTAAGATTTGAATTTAGAAAATTTTCTTAAATATTGTATTAATAAATTCGACAAAGATCGATTATGAGGTGTTTCAAGAGCTCATTCAAGAGAAGTAGAAGGAGGGACACCGTTTATGATATATGCAGATTATGTAAATAATAAGCAGTTGTTTATGCTTTGAATATAGATACATCTTATAGTATATAGGGTTAAAATTCTTCCGGATCCGATGAGAGGAACCCATATCACTACCATAACAATACTTTGTTCCGTTCAGAATATTGTGTTGATACGTGTGTTAGTTACACTATAATAACCACTTATAACTATACTAGTACTATAAACACTACAGTAGGCGGACCTACGCCGATTTGGGCTGCTCCCTCATGGGACCCCGAAAAAGTTCCACTCTTGCAAAGTATTAATGTTCATCTGTTTTCCAGTGATTCGCAGTCTCATTATAATGTTTATTAGTAGTATCTGACTGAAATAAGACTTTATTTAAATATATACATATTATAAATATGCAAAGTATATCAAATTCGTAATGCCTTAGATTTTCTTATTTTATACACTCTGATTATCCACGGTGGACCACGATGGGTCGTCTTTGTACTTTCGGTTCGTTCTAGCCAACTTGCTATATTATTAATTTCTCACACACGTTGTATAGCATCGTTGAGGCAAGACTGACCAGTTCAAGTAAGCACATCCATGATACAAATAGGCGAGGTATAGCCACTACCGGTTTCGCATGTGGACAGTGACGTCAGTGGACCCTCTCTGCTCCGATCAACTGACTTTACGTATGTAGTGTCGTCATGCCACAACCTCGGTCCCATTTTGAAGGGTCATCTTCTTACAAATCGGAAGGTAAATAAGTTCATTCAAAGTAAAATTGATGTCGCATTTAACGTGATGTCATTGGTCTCTGCGCGATCTTGACCAAAATACGATCATTAGTGACTATACCTGGTCTATTTATTTATATTTATATGCCCAGTTGCCTACAGACTCAATTGGACAGACTCAAACGATCTTCCATCGGTCTTCCAACGATATTGTAAACTATCTTTATCTGACGGAATCTTTGCAAACATTTAATACTCTGTTCAGTCGCGCTTTCTTGTTTCGCTCGCTCGCCGACGATATATTTATCCATTATCTTGCCAAGTCTCCGAAATATGAACATTCCACCCTACCCTAAGTTTACTTAAACACTTAGAGTAAACTAATGTAAAACCACATACAATATAGTATAATAAGATATCGTTCGTACCTAATTCTATTCCATCTATCTGAAACTGGACAGAATTTGCAATAAAACGTCATTAGTGTCCAATTGGGTCTGTCGCAGGAACCCCCTCCCCCCTCCCCTACTTGTATCATGAGCGTATCCTACACCTTAGCGGTCCATCCCTCTCCCTTATAAGAAATTTAATTTTATTGGTTTTCAGGCGAATACTCGTAATTTCTTAGGTAGTTCCAAAAGTCCCCATATTACTCCGACGATAAATTTCGATTCCCGCATTTCAATTAATTATCGCGGTTATTCACGTCCAACTTTCATTCGCTTTGTATTCTGGCCTGACCATCTTTCGTTTGACGGGTCCGACCCTGAGGCTATGTCAGGCATCCTTTCAGATTTTCTTTATGCGAGATGCTTGTTAGCGACGAGCGGCGAACTTTTTCTGCTAGATTGTCCAATATCACTGAGGGTTAATGCCTGAAACCTTAGCGTGTGCTACCTCGTTGTGGTTCTGAGTCATAGTGGTGTGTTGCGGTCTGCGGCACGCTTGAGCTGGCGCACTGCTTCTTTCGGTTAACTCCTGTCTGTCTGCGTCGTTTGGTTGTTCCTGTCCCTCTTCGTTATCCCTCAGCGGCTGGCTGAATGCTCCTTCCACGGCGATTCGACAGCTAGCGCGAACAATGCTATATTCAATTCGACAGAACCAAAGCAAAACATATATGCCTGTTATAGTAGTGTTATGTTAACAAATCGCTTACGCGATATTAACGACCAGTAAACATATCAAAAATTGCCGACTCTATCCACCCGTGTTCTACACTACCGACTTTCACTCGAATGCGACGACTCCAACGCGTGACCAAACGTCAAGGATACGCGAAATCCATACACGCTTACAATATCATAATTGTTTTAAGTAAACAATGCAAATACAAATTACACCGACCTCAAGGACCCTCTTAAAAGCTTTCAACCGCAATCACCCATGTGCGGTTCGAGAGCTGGACTGACATGAACACCGACCCAACGGTACACCTAAACGTCGAGTCGCGACAAAATATATTCCTCCTCCTCCTCCTGACCGTTTTGTTATACATTGTAACGTATATTATTTACAACTGCCAAGACTGTAGTAACAGTAATAATAAAACGTTCTTTCGGGTTAAATTTTCTCATTTATTATAATTCGAGTATCTAATCAGTATCTGTCGGGTCTGTCACACTCGGCGTCTTCGAAGTGTCGGGAATGACTTGACGTTGCGGAAACCAACACTTCCGGCTGCGGATGAAGCGAATAGCGAGAGCGACCGCATTAAGGTTTTATCGCGACCCGACGTTTGGGTGTATCGTTGGGCCGGTGTTATTATCCTGGCGTTAATTAGATGCTGAGTCGACGTTGGCGAACGTAGTTGGGCTGACTTTCCAATTCAGATGATCAAAACATTTGGCCCACGGCCCACTTGCTCACGGGCGCTTATCCATGGACCGCTTGCGCACGGATATAAATATTCCCAGACCCAGATTTCCACGGCTCTCTTGCGCACCGATCTCGTAACATTCACGGACCCACTTGCCCACGGACAGATTTCTACCTCACGAGCAAATACCGTATCATCGTATAAGAATATAGCATGGGCCATTAAAGATTAGGTTAGGTTAGGTTAGGTTAGGTTAGGATAAAATGCTCAAATTTCGAAGACTGGGTAAGTTAGTGGATAAATATATCGTTCTCCGACTGGAGAGAGCATTAAATGATTGAGAAGGTTCCGTCAGATAAAAATAACTTACAATATCTTTGAATTACTGTTGGAATATCGATTAGGAGGCAGAAATGTGCATTTGTGTCCAATTGGGTTTGTGAGCAACTGGGCATCAGCCGATTTCAATCTGTACGCAAGTGGTCTGTGAGCAACTGGGTCCGTGAATGTTACGAGATCCGTGCGCAAGTGGCTCCTGAGCATCTGGGTCTGGAAATATTTAGATCCATGCGCACGTGGTCCGTGAGGAAGCCGTGGACAAAAGGTCCGTGCGCGCATCTGGTTTCGTGAGCAAGTAGTATGTGCGCATTTGAACACCACTCCAAAATATGACAAACGTATAGCTGTCAGCTAATCGCGTGTTAGAGTCAAAAGAACACAAGCACAACGATAGGCTAACAGCTATTTACTTTTAGCATTTTCACTACATTTGAGTTACACAATCGACCCCCAGGCCCCTGACATGCTCGCCATAGTCCATATGCAGTAAATGTCTCGTTCTGCCAAGCTCGGCCTGGTCTTTAGCATTGGACGCGTTTCAAGGGCACTAACAGAAGACTACTAGCGCCACTTGTGGCGACATTTCGTGACGGTGGCGGCGGACATTCGGAGAACCAACCCGACCAGTTCATGCTAGTAAAATGGTCGTGACCAGTGGTCGTGCGCGAGGTTCCACTGTACTAGATTGTAATAAATCCATTAAAGAAAATGTTTCCCAGTGAATATGAACCATAAAAATGTCCTTTTCAAATATAAAACAGTTATACTTCTCTCAAAATGTCTAACGCTCTAACCATTTCTCAAACACGAAAAAGATTTAAATTTAGAAAAATTAAATTAAAAACTTAGGAAAAGACTAGTGTATAACCTTTTCACGTACACAACTTGTGTACAACTTGGAGGGCGATCCGCCCTTCCTTAAAATCTTTTTCCTGTAAATAAAAAAATTCGCGTAATTTAATTTTCTAATCTGTACAACATAGTTGAGTATCATCAAAATCTGAGGAGAACATTAAAGTGATATTCTTTATCAAAGGGAAGCCAGCTAACGCGAGTGAGTCAATTTACATGGATCAACTTATGCAGGACTCCACCATAATGGTACGAAAACAAGAAAGAAATATTATAACATTTTTTATCCTACTGTTGAACCGAACTTTCTCAAATTTTGGGCTATTAGAAATTTCTTGCAATATATAACTCCGTTATTTGATAAGGGGGTATTATTATGGCTCCAATTTACTGGAAAAAATGTATTCTTCATTGATTTATATTCAAGATATAAAACGAAAAAGTCACAGAGAATGATAAATTTGGGTAAATTCTCTACATAATGAGAAGGAAGTAAATTTTAAACGAGCGTTAGCATCGCTGACTTCCGGCAAAAACCGTCCTACTTCCTGTGGAGTGCCACATACAATTTTCAGGAATATTTCCATACCGTATAAAATGTTTAATAATAAAATTAAGGGTAAATTAAAAGGAATTTGCAGACAATAATATAAAGATAATTTATCTTATTTCATAAAAACTAATATAAAATTTGCGCTATTTATAAAGAATTAAAATAAGAACTTTCAGAATATTCTTTGTATTCCTTACCAATGTTCACCTCCATAGTATTCCTCTTCTCAGTTTGAGAGGAATCCAGTCAACTACTCTTGTCAATAGACAAATGTAAGCATGGATACTTATGAGCATGCATCTTTATACTCTCGCGAAACAGTGGGGTCCTCCCTTAATCTACAATTCTCGAAACTCCGGGCCTTAAGTCGAGAATCTTAGCGGGGAAACACTGTATCGTGCAAGTTCCGTGGCAAGAAAGATCTGAGTAACTTAATTTTTAGGTTTTATTATTATTATATATGTAAATAACATTTCGCAATCCAATGTAATATTTTAAACAAATAAATTTACATCTATTGTTTTTTAAATATTTTTGAGGGCTTAAATTTATCATTTTAAGACTGCCTTAATTGAATGGTACACTGAGCGGCATTAATGGTATATCAGAGGAAGTTAGGGAAACAGTGGCGAAGCGGGAGTGGGGGCAGCCAGCAGCCTAGAAACAAGCCAGGCCGGAGCATAGTGGAGATAGCCTTTTCCCCTGGCTCGGGACACCATTTATGTCACGAGTCGGAGCAGTCCCGTATAAGAGCGTCTTCCTCACTCCTAGCATCGGTTCCCTATAAGACCCTCTCACTCGTTGTTATTCAATGGCGCAGCAGCAAGTCCCTGTAGCGCGCATAAGAATGTCTCGCTCACGCACTCGCCCCCTGTCTATAACAGCGCAACTTCCTTGCTGGCGGCTTACGTATTGGTGGAAACGAGAGAGTCCATTGTTTTGAAAGAGAAATTATTATACGCGTTACAGGGACTTGCTGCTGCGCCACCAAATAAGAAGGAGTGAGAGAGTCTTATAGGAAACCGTCGCTAGGAATGAGAGAGACGCTCTTATGCGGGGTTCGTCCGACTCGTCACATAAATGGTGTCCCGAGCCAGGGGAAAAGGCTACCCCCACTATGCTCCGGCCTGGCTTGTTTCTAGGCTGCTGGCTGGCCCCACTCCCGCTTTGCCACTGTTCCCCTAACTTCCTCTGGGATACCATTAATGCTGCTCAGTGTACATTTCAACTTTTCCCCTACTAGAAGTTGCGCAATTTTATACGTCCTCAAGTTTGTCCTCAGGCACGACCGCTTTTATTAAAACTTTTACGAATTCGCGCATGTGCACGCATGCGCGTGATCACGTTCCACATGCGTTATCACATGTCTATAGTCGCGCATCCGTGGCGTTGACGTGCGATAATAGACAAAGTGGGATATTACGAAGTCCAGTCACTTTACTTCATAAGGCAAAAAGAGATAGGAATATGCGCGCAGTACGGTGCACCCGAGTGGGGTAGCGGTACCGTCTCGGCGCGGCAGCTTGGTGAAAGAGCCCAAAGGAAATGTGATTCCTCTATAGGCATAGTGGACTTTACTACTTTACTTATTACGTTTGACCTATTTACGCTCAAGTAAAAACGGTGCAATCTGGAAATACCGGATTTGGGAGGTTATAACCTTTTTATTCAAATATGATAAAATATAATGCAAAATTTTTATTGGCTGTGAGAGTATGGAGAGGGGAATAGAAGAAAAAACAAAACTTTCTTTCAAGAAACAGAGCATGCCAATCGATTCTATGAGAAAAATTACTAAGAAAACCCATATAACGTTATTAGTTTGTAATTTGAATGACGTGAAATAAATCATTTAATAAATTGAAACACGCTGGTCGCCGGTCGTCTACCACCTGTCCGTTTCATTTTTCTGATAACAATTTTTAGTAACTTTTTCCGCAGAACCGAATGGCGTATCTTTTTTTTTAAAGAAAGCTAAAATTATTTATTTTCTCCGTAATTCTCCGGGTCCAAGGTTTACAAATTGTTCCGTTTCCGGGACATTAAGTTAATACCAAACTCGAACAATGGCACAAGTGTTAGATTTTTAAAAATGTAACACGATTAAATTACAAGGATACTGATATACACCATGGTACATACAAATAGACGCGGTATAGCCACTAGTTATTATACTTTGATCCAGATCGCGCAGGATCCAATCACTTTGAGGGAAGTTATTTATGTTTCTCAAAGTTGAACTGATGTCGCGGCGTGACTACACAACATGTACAAAATCAGCCAATCAGAGTACAAAGGTTCCCGTGACGTCACTGTCTAAATACGCGGAATAGCTAGTGGCTATACCTCGTCTATTTGTGTCATGGTATACGTCAAAATAAAAGAGGTGACTTTAACAAAACTTAAAAAAAAATTGGTATTTTTTATTGTCCACGATGCATACATATTGAGTTTCGAAACAATGAGACAAGACGTACTGAACGAGAACATTCATTCATGTGGTTTTAAAAGAAAATTAAACTGCACCATAATATTCACATGTGCAACCACTCAAATGATATCTACTAACGTCCGGAACCAACTTTTTCCGGAGATGAGAATACAAGTGGACGAAAAGTGCCATTCATTGAATGTGATAATGAATGATATACTAAATCCCATTCGGTGAATGGCATTTACCTCTTTCCACAAACAGCAGAAAAATATGTGTAATATATTATTCTTTACCGAATTATACGTGATTAGGAATTATTTCACGAATTTTTACCACCTAATTACGCAAATATAGGCATTCAAAGTTCATCAGTTTAACATCAGGGTATATGAACGGGAGAAATTCGACCACATTTAACGAGATTTTATGATTATATTAAAAAAAGATAAGGCTTCGCAAAACAGTAGATCGTATGAATTGAAGTGTTGCGATTCATGCACAAAAAGAAAAACCTTCGATCGCCATCGCGATAAAAAGATATTCAACATTAAAGCAAGGAAAATTTATCTAAAAGAGAAGCCTCGGCTAGTCAGCCATTGAAATGTGACAACAGCTCGAAACCACACGTAACCTTACGGTCGGCACCAATTTCGAAATAATCAATCGAGCTTTACATATTTTGAGTACGAAGTTGCTACTAAATTCTGAATCGAATATTACCTGGAACCATTACTTAGGTTAGGATATTGTGCCGCTGGAAATCGCATATATTTTCGAGTGCGTTTTACATGGTTCAGGGAGAAAAACTGGGAAATTTAAAGTTGCAAAAAAAGTAATCAACGACAGTAATTACGAATTTTCAATCAATTTTTTTATTTGCGTTATTGTATTCGAAGAATCATTTTTTTAAATGACTAAAAGTTAAACTAGCTTTTGCCATTTTCGCTTTCATGTCCGCTGAAACGCCTTCCTTGATACAATCGAAAGAATTCTTGTTTAGCTTAGTTTTGGCGTTTTGCTGTTCTATGAAGATCGCCTCGACAGTTGTGCTCTCGGTGCGGAGCTCTTCGTCGGCTATGCCTACAACTCGGATAATATCTTCTAGCATTCTTAGATCAAGTCCCATGATGAGCTCCGGCAGATGCATTCTCCCCGATTAATTTTTCCGCTAAAACCGATAAGCGAAAAGGCTGCTTGGCAGCTACGCGTTCGGGAAGTTTTTTCCTTCGACTGTCACAAAAGCCACAAGCGATCGCACGGAATTCGGTCATAAGATCGAGGCTCTGTATTTCTCTGAATAACTTCCGACTATTAAATCGACGGCCGTTGTGAGCCACGAGAATCGTTGGACCTGGTTTGAAGAATTCCAAAAACTCCATTATCGCAATTCTATGGGGTTTCGTCACCATTTGTTGACCGTGCAAGTTTAATTCCAGATTTTCTGTAAGGAGGTCAACATCATATAAATTATCATACTCACAATCAGTTGCATGTTTTCAGCTTGTTGTCAGCGTTCCTCGATCGACCTAAAAATATTGATAATAATTAGTCACTTATGTCAGCTCACGAAAAAATATCTTTTATTACGTTCATTATAATTTTTCGTTTTTATTAGAAAATTAGTTATTGAAATTTTTTGATTTGCTCTTCCTGGCTGAAGCATTGTTCATTTACAGACATCTATAATTATACTGTAATATTACCTTTCGTCCTCATCGGTTAAACTTTTTTCCAAACGTAATGCTTCCCGGCAGCTCTCTTTGGCCGCTTCTTCGATCGCTTTTTCCACAACTCTCTCGTATCTTTTTGTCAGCGTAGCGTCGACGACTGGCATATTCAATTCCGACAGATTGGTATTCAAATGTGTTGTCTCTATTCCACAATCCACAATAGCTGAGAAAAAAGTCAGAAAAAATCATAAACAAAAATTGTGCATGGATTTGTTGACACATAGATTTTAGATGATGTACTTACCAACAGTGTTTTTTACGTTAATTGCGTATTACCTGCTACTCGAATCGATACAAACAGTCCACTTTGAAGTGTGCACGGTATGGAGGAATAAACAAACGTGGCACTTGATCGTGAATACACTCGCGAGGCCAATTTGTATCTCGTGTTTGACGTATCGAAATGACAGCGGCACGTCGCAGTCTCGACACCACATTTCTTTGGCCAATTTCGTCACTTCAATTATACGACGCCCTTCGAGAAAAGAATCAGCGAAATCTTCTTTCTGCACTTATCTTCGCTTACAAGCTTTCCCCAAGTTTTCTTTCCACCGCAGTTTTCTCCTCGCAGAAAACTTGCCGTTTTTATCACGAACACGAGTAGCCGGTGTGGCCATGTTTTCGTCAATGAAAATACTGACAAAAAAACTGAACAACCGAAATCAAAATCTGCTTTGCAGTTGTACCAATATTCAAATAGTGCACTGTTGCCAAATTTCAGTCATAATTTCGATGTAATTAAAATTATAATTATTTATGCAATTAATGATCTGAACTTCCAGAAATCTATTTTTTCCTTATTATAATGATGGCTGAGGAACTAAAAACTATTTAATACCCTATTTTCCTAATTTTTTATCATCGGTCTTTCGGCAAATATGAAATTGGTACCTGTGAGTAAGACACTTCTTATTTAATTAATAGCTCGTATCTGAGATTAATTACACGATATTATCGTACATTTCTGGAATGCAGAAGTTAGGCATTTTTTCGTGCCTCTATGAATTTTTTTTCCAAGACTGTCTTTCGACTCAACTGGAATGCGATAGCTACCTTAACAAATAGAAAAATGAATAGCTCTGAGGATAGTGTAATCCTTTAAGTTTTAGTTTACCGGAAACCCTTATTTAGGCGTGACAGTAAGAGCTTAAATATTTAATAATACGTCTCTTTGAATATAACTTCCGTGTGCTCAAAATTCTAAGTATTGAAAAAATATACATATGCGACAGTTTACAAGCTAACTATTAAAACAGTCAATGTTTCGTTTAATATAAAATGTCGCTTTGGCACGCTAGTGCTATTATAAATAATTAAACTTACACCATTGCATACTCCTTGCCATCCGTATTGCCACATGTGCACCAAAAGAGTAATTGTAAAAAGTTTCATAATAATTTTTACATAAAATGAAGGTAAACAGCTCACCTATTAAAAAGAATAATACAGGATGCAGTATAATTTCCTAAAAATGAGCATGTTGTGTATTTTCACAACCAAATGCAATTTGAACATACTACTTTTATTCTTACGACATTATTTGGGTGGCGAGGGGGGGGGGGGGGGGGGGAGATCTGAG
>JARPRH010000753.1:32164-43521 GCA_031763665.1 Calameuta haemorrhoidalis
CCGCCCCCCCCCCCCCCCCCCAGATCTGAGAGACTTCAGAATTAAAACTTTTTCATGTATCTGTTAAAGTGCACATAAAATGTTTTTCACGTAACAATGTAGAAGATATAGAAGTAACGATAGAAAAATTGGAGTCTAAGCAATACCACCAGACGTACTATTTGATTATATCAAATTGATAGCTTATTTATATGACGTAGAAGGACAGCTTTATAAAAAATGTCATCAGACGTTCCATCAAAAGAAACATCTAATTCTTAATTTACGGTCTCCACGATTGCAGTTTACATGTGCTATTTTGAGATGCCTATTAAATAATTAACAACTATTCGTCTAGCTGCCGATTGAAACATAATTGCAATTTTTAAGAAGTTACTTAATTCTGGTGTATTAATATTAGAATTTTATGACACTTCGGTATTTGAAATTCTATTTTTACTATCGAATTATACTATACGATTCTTTCCGAATAATTATGTTGCATCCTCTAAAAATGGTGCCTTCGATACATCTCTTTAGCCGATACTTATTAAACATATTGTTTCAACTGGTTTTTTGAATTTTGCATTTTATAATATCCCAAAAATATCAAGTGGTCATATTTACGAATTATTTTTTCGTTACTTGAGCTATCAGAAATATATGACGAACTTCGCAAAATGTTTATTATACCTTTAGTCTAATACGCCGATATTATATGACTAGAATTCTAGAGTGTTGATCGAATACGAGTTTACGACTTTTCACATTTAGAACCATATTCGAACATTCCATATTACAGATGATGTCACTAATCAGATGTGGTAAGTACAAAAACATGTTACAATAGGAACACATAAAATATATTTATAAAGTTAAAAAAGAACGATATAATTACATTTTCATGTTTTCAGAAAATCCTCATTTTTATAAATATTTTTAAAGTAATTATAATATTTGTCTGACATTTATTATTATCTAAAAGAATTGATGAAACGTTAAAGAAATGAAAACTATTATCTTACAACTGATCAGTTATTACATTTTTATGTTAATTCATTGTATGCTTTTTATCTTGAAATATTTTGAAATTTCTACATATTTTGGAATATGAAAAATATGATCATGAGATTAAGGATTCTGAAAGCTGTATCCCGGTGAACAATTTAATATTAACATCCAGAGAAAATCGTACATCTATGACAAGTGCAATTAGCATGTTTAGGGGGGCATAGCCACTAATTTTTTAGTGAAAAGCAGGTACGGCTGAAATTTGAACAACGAAGAAGTTACAGTGCTTCAAAGCAAAAGGAGCATATTTATGCGTATGTCAGGTAACCCTATACATAGCAATTTCCTTGCCCAGAGAGCTAACTGATTTTACCCTGAAGATATGTAAAGGTTTTTACATTATAATAATTACCTCTTAAAAATCCTTTCGTGTGAAAGAACCTCGCTAAATGCAGAATTAATTTGAAGTCACCCATCATAAAAACATCTCCGAGTAAAGGGAAACATACATTATTGTTCTATATACACAACGTATTGAAATTATACTATAGTGCAAAATGCGTAAAGCACTATATCTTCGTCCTTTATATTAAACGACGTTACACTATCGCATTATTTTAATTGTACCCGCATATTTTTTTTAGATATATTAATTGATTTGTGCGTTATTACTGTTTTTAACAAATTATAAAGATTGCAGTTAATATTTTTGTAAAATGCATATTCATTTCTCATAATTTAATTAATAGCCATTTATTAGGTCGAGTCATAAGTAACTTCCGATGCAGCTAAATATAATACTTATAATTAATAATTCTGAAAAAAATGAAAATAGTTTTTGTTTTGTCAAAAACAATCATTCGAGTGTCCCGTCTCATCTCAGTAAGTGTCTCGTTTAACCCCACGCCTGGGGCGAAACGGGACGAATGCATGACTTCTTACTTTTATTTTTTATTCATATATTATCCTGTCATTATCTGTCAATAGATAAATATTTAAAAAATTGTATATACGTTTATTCATTTAGATAAGTAAACTTAGTCACGATAACTTTTATTGTAGAGACATTTGATTTCTCTAACGACATTGATAATGATCTCATCTATAGAGTTCGCTATATTGACAGGTAGTGACAGCTGACAGGTAATGAGACATTTCACATATGAAAATATTGGCGGGGCAATTGTTTTTTCACGTAAGCCGTTACGGTGCACGGATCCTTAGATCCTCCAATTAAGAAGCAGAAAATCGTTTTTAGAACGGTGCATTTACTCAATCTCAAAGATTTTGGCTACGTCTCGCCCCGTATTCGCCCCAGGCGTGGGGCTAAACGGGACACTTACTGATACGAAACGGGACACTCGAAATAATGATTGTCTTTGACAAAACAAACACTATTTTAATTTTTTTTAAGAATTATTAATTATAAGTATTATACTTAGCTGCATGGGAAGTTACTTATGACTTGACCTAATAATTAATTATAAAACGTGGAGTAATTTTATATCAAATACTAGTTAGTGAGTCCATGCTTTCTTTAATAGAAAACTGCCTGCCTACATTACATCATTCTTTAACTTGAAGCACGCACGACGTTTAAAAGAAGTGCGCATTCAAAATTTAACTTAAATGCAATTCGCGGCGTTGGACATTAATTTAACAGTTTATAGTTTAACCTATTGCTCCAAGAGACCCATTAGATAAATAATTAATCATATAGCTTTCGTATTCTCAAATACACTTATTGTAAGGCGTTTGATTCCATTTGCCATTCCTCGGCGAAAATCTCGCCGAAACGCGACAGTGGCGTAAGGCTATGACAAAAATCCAGATAGGATCCACCTACCGCAAGGGCCTATTAACGCCTATGACAGGATACTATATTATTTCTTCTGTTTTGCTGTGTACTTTGCCGGAGTTGGTCTAGATCGCTCGCTCGCTGTACCCGAGAAGACACGGAGGGAGAGAGAGAGAGGGGGGGGGGGGGAGGGGCAAGAGCCAGCTGGAGTTCCAGGAGGAGGGAACGGCGACGCGCGAGGGTCGCCACTCGCGCTATATTTCGAGAGCAACTCTACTAGCCCAGAAGGCGCGCGCAACGCGGGTCAGTTGTGACGTCACACGGAAGCAACGCGCCCTGCCCGGCTGAGTCTCAACCATGACGACTGGAAGTGGCGCTCGAAGCGCTTAACGATTGAGCACCGCTACGGACCCCTATGGCCTAGCGACCTAGATAAAGTTGGCCGGACAATTTTCATTTATTTACTTTTGATAATAGCAAATCGATTGGTGATCGATTGGTAGTCATTGGTGGCTCACTTAGAACATTTCATGGTCAACCGTTCTTTTGTAATTAATTAACAAAAATTTACCCGTGAAGTTAGCCGAACAATTTATTTCTTCAACGAATTCAATTTTTAAGGGGTTCAATCGATTGGAAGTCATTTGGTGGTTACGAATATCATAATTAAAATATTTGATGGTTCTTAGTTTCGCCAAAAAAGTTAAAATAAACGAACAAGTAATCGGACACATTAGGGCATAAACTTACGGTCGATAATGCAGATATTTCGGGACCAATTTCCCTTTAGGAGATTTGAATTTTAATCAGAAAGGTGCGCTAATAACTAATAGTCCAATTTCAACGTTTAGTGGTCATTAATTAACGCACTCCGTATAAAAAATCGCATAGATACCGTAGGACAAGCACCAAAGGCTGGAATTGACCGAAAAATAGACACAGGAGGGTGGACACTTTTTTGCTGATAATAGTCTCAATCGATGCAGAAAGGTGCGAAAATGATTAGTAGTCCATTTGCAACGTTTGGTGGTCATTATGCCCCAATGTGTCCGATTCCTTGTTCGATTTATTATGCAACTTAATAATTGTCGCGATGACAGCTTTGAAACTGGTGCGTGGCAAAGATTTCGGGTTGAAGGATTCGTCCGCAGGGCGAATCACCGCCCATTAGCTTAAGGGGGAAGGGGGGGGGGGGGAGTGTTACCCTTCATACGAAGACAAAGCGCTTGAAAATCGAGAATCAAGCTTGCATGGACATGCAACGTCGCCGCACGGTTTGATTTTGCTTTGGCTTTGACTGAATTGTACGCGCGTGCACAAAGTGCTGTTGGCTGACGCCTGGGGTTTTTTGCTTGAATACGTGAGTAAGGGAACGCCATGGTAAGCGAGTGCATTTGATTTTTGTGAGCGACGTATTTTCGTGCACTTCTTGGTATCTGGTTTGTTTGGTTTCGCGATTTGTGCAGAGGACACGATGATTCGAATTTGACCAAAGCACGATGGTCCGTCAACCGGCAGAGTTCACTGATTTAATTTTTGTTTCGTCATTTTTGGATTAGATATTTTGTAAAGTATTTCCAAATTGATTCGTGTCTATCCATCCGTGAGGGATTTTAATATTTCGTTTTGCGACGCGTAGAACACGTACAGGTGCTTGACGGTCGGTTATCGTGTTGAGGTGAACGCGAATTAGCCGCGTCACAATTTTGAATTCGCAACGTACGCGACGTACCCCTTACTGTTGCTTTGGATTGTAATTCTGTTGTCGTTTGATGTTCATTTAAATTATTCATTTTTTTTTTGTAATTATATAAATTCGGTATTGTCTAAGATCGTTGTGTTTCACGCCATCGATCTATTTAATAAACCGAATCTTTTTGATTTGAAATTGACGCATCCGATTTATTTTGCGTGTCGCGTGGTCGTCTTAACCTATCCGACCTATTGTTCCGAATTCAGCCGCCTCCGCGTAGCTGAGTTAACCAAGGAAAGGCCTGAACGACAGAAACAACTAGAACTGATACATAGTTCCTCTTTTGGAACCTGGCGCTATACAATACCGTAGGTATTTCAATGTTAGAATTTGTTAACCCCTCGGTTGCTTGGAACACGTAGGAATCGCATAAGTTGTACGCCGGTCAGTCTGATATCTGCCGGCGAGGCAAATCGCGTAAAATTATGTCATAATATACAGGGTGTCCCAGAACTACTATTAGACCGGAAAATGGACGATGGCTGGAGGTGCCCTGAGTACCCTCCCGCAAACCGTTTGCCAAAATTCGGCATCAATCAGAATGAAGGATTTCCGCGGATTATGGCAGCGTGGTGGGTGATACACTCACAGATGCCAAAGACAGCTGCTTTACAATAGCTTCCCACAAATTTAGCAATTGCTTTACAGTCCGAGCGAGCGTCATTTAGATTCGTTGACAAACTACAGATATAGGCATGGGTTTGCCTTAGACTGGCGTATCCTGAAACAATTGCCGATCGCGCGTTGGTCGTGTAGCTGCTGCGCCAGTCTAAGACAAGCCCATGCCTATATCTGTAGTTTGTCAACGAATCTAAATGACGCTCGCTCGGACTGTAAAGCAATTGCTAAACACAGAATTTGTGGGAAGCTATTGTAAAGCAGCTGTCTTTGGTATCCGTGAGTGTACCTCCCACCGCGCTGCCATAATTCGCGAAAATACTTCATTCTGATTGGTGCCACTTAAATGCTTCTCATTTAAAAACTATTGCGAATTTTGGCAAACGGTTTGTGGGAGGGTACTCAGGGCACCTCCAGCCATCGCCCACTTTCCGGTCCAAAAGTAGTTCTGGGACACCCTGTATATTATAACGCTTATCAATAGTGTAATTTCGTACGCTCCTTATGAGTGTATCCAATGGAATGTAGCTAAATGCGTCTTTCAGAACTTAGGCGACACAATATTAAATGATAAAATAAAATAACAAAGATTTATTAAATTATCGATGACAGGCACAATAGTTTTTCTATGCACGTTAGTACATGCGACCAAAATAAACGTCGGTATTGTAGGAAAGGATTGTCAGGGAAGGGTCCTATATTTCTTGTCTACTCCTATCTCTCTTGGACCTGTATTTGAGGAATAGAGGATGCGCCTGTTTAGTATGGTAACCGTAGTAGCGCTTTGCCTATCTATTGGCTATGGCATTACGTATGAAATGACTAATGACGACGAGGAGAATAGATCGAAATCAATATGGCGTCAACTGAAGTTTCTGAGGTAGATCGCAGTACTCTCTTTAGAACGAAAGAATAGCGAGCGCTAATACGCCGTATCCTCTGAAGAAATTCTTGACAACGAGTTTATGCAATTACTATGCTCTATCCCAGAGGGCATAAATGGAGCGCAAAATATTTTATAACGATTTTACTGTGCGTTATCCTTTCGCATTTAAGTTACGCTTACTGTCTTATTACTCATGGTTGATGTAATACTTATTGATTTTTGAAGTTTCAATTTTCAATTCTAGAATGATTAGCGAGAAGCGCTAATCATCTATCGGATTTTATTTATATTATTTTCCGGGGATTGACTTTCGGGAGATGTTTTCCATTTATTGGCTGTTTTGACATTAGCCGTTAGTCCTTATTATTTATTTGTAACGAGTGCGCTCGCAGTACAGGAGTACTGAGAGATTGATCGATTTTTCAGGATGCAATATCAATGGGCATCTTCAAATTGTCTCGCGTTTAATTCTTCTAAGACAAATTGTATGATGGCTGGTTCATTTAGATACTTACATACAGGTCTTGCAACGTCGATGGAGGGCGTAGTCCTTTAAAGAAGCATCTTTCATTTCGCCTCATGATCACCAGAGGCGTTGCGATCAAGCGACCTATTCCTATTTTTCTCTCCCACAGCCAACTGTAGAGTGAGATAAATAAAGGGTCACTCGGTCACAGTGACGCTTGTGACTAAAAGTTAAAATGCAGACTGATTCTTTAAGACCACTACCTGCACCGCTGAAAGTTGAGCAAGTTGTAAGACCTGTATGTAAGACCGTGCTATAGATATGGAGTCCTTCTATACTTTCTCTGTGATTGGGTGCGGCACCTATACCCTTCGGTTCATCCGATCGTTGACTCGGATTTATCATAGACAACACTTTGATTTGGATGGGGCATGATCTGGAGGTATGCAAGAGGATAAACAAGACTCTATCAACCAATTTCCTTTGGTTGATTATTGCTCACTAGCTTATGGCAGCTGCACTGGTGGGCTGATACAAAAAATACAAACCGCGACTTATGATGATTATAAGACCATTACCGATAAAATAAAGAGACACTGGACATCGTAAGCCGAGGTGTCTTCTTAGAAGATTGAGAAGAAGACAGTAATCCATATTGTGAATACAGTTAAGTTCTCTCTCCCTCTCTCCCTCTCTCGTTCTCCCTCACTCCCCCTCTCGCTCTCCCCCCTTCCCCCTCTCTCTCCAGGCCACCACTGCAACCCCCTGATGCATTGAGGATCCCGATACAACGAGTGATTGGTGAAGCCTCCATGATACTGTTCCAGGCAGGTGATTCGCCCCTATGATGGATGGCAAAACTCGATGCTGTCCTGGTAACATTGATGGACGTATCCTAGAGTCTCAAAATGATGTGGTAGCCAAGTAATCTGCTCAGGTGGTGTATGGTAGAAATACGGCTGCTCTACTTACGAGACATAGGTAACCCATCATGACGATAGGGTCGTGCAGGTAAGGGACGGTTATAGCCTCAATGATAATTTGATATTACTGATGCAATTGCACTCTGCGAAAGGAGCGAGTAGGTAAAATTCTTCTAATAAAAGTAATAAGAGTCTATTCTGTAGTGAATTTTCGGTTTAGATTTCTTAACTTCAGAACATAAGAACTAGTTTTTAACTTAACTTATGGAACTTAAGTTATTGTTCCATATACATGGTGTCCCGTTTTAACTTAGACACTGCAATACCTCGAAAACAAGAAGTTTTCGGAAAAAATTTTTTAGAAAAAGATTGTCGAGTTCGGAGGGGGCTATGTAGTGAGATACCTGAAATTTTTGCCTGGGTTTTGTATTGGGCCCTATGAGACCCAAGTCTATTTTTGTAAATGAGAATCCCTATGTTTTATTCCAGATTCGTGTTTCGTAAAAAAAAAAGAAAAAAAAAACAAGTTTTGTCCATGATCACTTTTCCATAAACGCTCTACAAAAGACGCGAAAGACCCTTGAAGTTGAATTTTGAAATAAGTTACAAATTCCGGTTTTTTGTTAGTGATAATAGTAATATGGACTGGCGGTTTGATAATCTGAATTAATGTTAGGCCTCGCAACTGTTTTGGGCTCAATCAGACCAAAAATTCATAAAACAATTTTTAAATTCCTATTAAAATCATTTTACAAAATGAGAATCCTGGCGCGTCTTAAAGTCAATCACATACGAATTATGTGTGTGATAGACATTTTGTTTGTTTTCCACCGATTTCTTATCATGCAAAGGTTTTTGAATAGTATACATATTGTGCAATTCGGGAGAAAAAGTTGAAAATAAGCACCCCGGAATTTTGAGAGGCAAGGGGACTCACAAAAACACAATCAACCTGAAATTGTAACTTCTGACGTCAAGTTTGAAACCAGCGAACTCAACAACCCTCTTATACCAGGTTTTGTATATATTATGTAAAGTCTTGAAATTTTGGTCACCGTATTGAATTCGCCATTCTAAGTTTTGAATTTTTTACTTTAAATTTGAAATCAAAGACTTTAACATCCGTCTTATATCAAGTTCCATATAAATCAGACGAAATCTTGATTTTTGGTCAGTTTTTTTAGCTTCTATTCCACTGTATATTCACCGGGTCGTTCATTGATCTTATCTTAATTGGCAAGATTAACATCCTGTAGATTCAATTGAGTCAGATTATCAAATTGCCCGTCCATATAACTATTATCATAAACAAAAAACCGGAATTGTGTAATGTATTTCAAACTTCAACTTCGAGGGTCTTCTGTATCTTTTGCAAAAGGTTTATCGGAAAATGATCAAGAACAAAACCTATTTTTTTTTCATACAATACGAATCTGCAATAAAAAATAAGGATTCTCATTTACAAAAATGGATTTGGGTCTCACAGGGCTTAATACAGAACCCAAGGCAAAAATTCAGGTATCTCACTAGATGGCCTCCTTCGAGCCCGACAACTTTTTTCTCAAATATTTTTTCCAAAAACTCCTATTTCGGAGATATTGCTGTGTTTAAAAAATTTAAAAAGAGAAACCGTGTATATAGTGTGACATGGTTTTTTGATTAATGGTCACAAGATAACTCCAGCTACCGATTCAGATAACGTTTTCGCTACCTGGTTCCCTTCGAGTCGCCACTGTACTCAGGAAGCTACTCTCTCAGATTGATTCGTACAGTTATGTCAATGATCTCCAAAAGATTTGTTATTGTTGAGTTGAGGTCGAGGTGTTCAAATATGCCGTGGAGGAAACTTTGGACGTACCGAGTTGCCCGGCAGAAGACGGTACCCGACGGAGACGTGTCCATGGACTGGTAGAAATTCGGGTAAAATACCGACGCCCTGCTGGAAAGAGTCAAAGGGCTGTAAAGCTGGCGTAAATAGAGTTCTTATAGGGTTATGGGCACGGGAGGAAATCCCTAATCCGAGTTGTGGTTGTAGTGCCCAGCTGTCGCCCAACGCCCTGGGGAAGAAGCCATGGACGATTTCCAGTTGTTATATACCGATTTCTGGTATTCGAGGGATGACTCGAGGAAAAGGATAAGAGTTATCGACTATAAGCGTCTCGACCAATCAAAATGATAAGTTCTCGAATTTGACTATTGTCAAAGCAGTCTGTCTAGGGACACTGATCGAAGTGCCTCGAGCGGACTCGCGCTCCGATCCTCTCATCCTCCACCTAGCAACTCTTGCGACGGTGTATTACCGTAACCGTCCACTCTCATTGATGCATCCAGTTGCATTTGCTAATTTTACGAAATCCGAAAGATCAGCACCCATGGTTGCGCTTCTCAATTTTACGTGTCCCCAAAAAATCGACAGGATTCGTTAACCTACTGTCTATTCTGACAAATTTCGTCAGAGCTCTCGTTTTGGAGAAGTTGGGTCTGGCTCACCCCCAAATCCCAAGTGATATCAGCTTTTCAGTTTCCGGTGATATAAGAATTGGCTTTCGCCCGCCTGGCTTGTGGATGCATGGAGGAAGGTGGATGGCAGAAAGCAACGTAAGTTAGTTCTAGGTTTTACGTTATCGATGTCGAGTAAAGAAAGTACATTACAGCTCATAATTTCGAAAACCCTAAAATCTAGTTCATGTAGTGTATTCCTTTAGAAAGAAAATATGCCGCTGTCGATCCAATTTGGACCTACCGTGTGTTTTGTACCATGCACGAGGTTCAAGAAAATGTTAATGCTCTCCACTAATTGGACAATTATAAAAAGATTATTTAAAAAATGGGAAGCTCTTGTTAGAACATTTTTTTAAATAGTTGTGATTCTGAAACTGTTCTTTTTACAAACATGCAAGAAAAGACCTAGTATAAGTAATTTAAAAACTTGATGGGTGAGTTCCTTCAAGGGTACATTCAAAAATTCACTGCCAGTACTGCGAGTGAAGTTATGTGTTACTCAATTGCATACAGGTAAACAGGGACACTGCAATATTCCCTAATATTAATAGTGAATGGCAGAACGTATCAATTAGACCAAAGTCATCGAGCAACGAACAGCAGGCATTGACTAATGACCAATATGTTTTGTGTGTCATGTATGACGTCAACAGCTCGATCCTATTTGCCCACTGATTGCTGTCTGTAGGCTTGCTCGTGTCGCCTACAATTAGGCCGGAATCCGCCTTCTACGTCGCATGTGTGTTTTCATTGATAGCATTACTGCAACTTGAACACTGATTATCTGAAAATTTATATATGCAAATTAAGGAGCACAAAAACAAATATTTCTTAATATCTCTCATGGAATTCAGCGATAGCATTCTAGTGCGTTCGACACAAATTCCAATTCAGGGTGTTTTGTAAACCTGGATAAGAACTATGCCATCTGATTTGATGTGAAATAATGAAAAAAAAAATGAGGTTAATAAAACAAACAATTTTTAATTAGTTCTGGAGTAATTATGAATTAAAGATAACCAATGAGGAATACGTGACAGCTAATAACGTGTCTCATTAATCGAGAAGGTCGATCAATCCGCTTCAATAGATTTTAGCGGTCATTTCACATCTCCCAATTCCCCAAAAGACAACCGGTAGATAGGTTATGAAAAATAAAAAAACAATACAACTAGATCAATTATCATGGATATTATTATTTGCGAAATATAATGTTGATCCTGATTGGTTATCTTTAATTTATAACTACCCAAAAGCTAATTATAAATTTTTTATTTTATTCACGCCGTTTTTATCATTTGTTCAGACGGTATACAGTAATGCGCAATTGAAGTGGAACATTTCAATTTTTGTGTATCTCTGCGAAACTATGATCGATTTCAAAAAACCAAAGACATATTTTTTAGGAAATTTCCTTCCCG
>JARPRH010000753.1:43621-54518 GCA_031763665.1 Calameuta haemorrhoidalis
ATCGGTGTCAAGTAAAGAAAGTGCGTTACAGCTCATAATTTCGAAAACCCTAAAATCTAGCCCATGAAGTATTCATTTAGAAAGAAAATATGCCCTTATCGATCTAATTTGGACCTACCGTGTGTTTTGCACCCTGCACGAGGTTCAAGAATATACAGGGTGAAGCGCGAGAAACAAAACACCTAAATAATTTTTTTGAGTTTGAAGATACGGAGTTCGTAAATATCGGAATTTAAATGATTTGAAAGGACGCCCATGCCTATCATTGTATATTTTTTTATTTCCTATTTTACCAGTTTTTTCAGGGTTATCAGAGTTTTTTTAACTAGAATGGTATATTTTTTCTCCTTGCACATTGCAGCCGGCATCCAAACGAATCCAACTATGTAGCATAGTATGACCTTTAAATGACCTTCAGCTCAAAAATATGGAATTAATAATGCGATGTATAAGAGATTTGGCTTTATTTCTGTTACGCTAAACGATTTCTGTGAGCGGGGGTACATTCAAATGTATCACAATAACACAACAAAGTAACTGATTCGGCGATGACAGAAGATTTAAGAAACAATTTCACCTATTCGTATGTCCACAATCGTGTTTATCTCGGCTGTTATGGCCAGCTCGATCACCAGATCTCACTCTCCTCGATTTTTACCTGTGGGGAAAACTGAAAGACGAAGTCTATCATGAATGACCAACCACTGCAGAGAACATGAAAGAAAGAATCACAAGAGCTTGTGCATTGATTCCTTCAGAAATTAACTACAGAGCAATAAATTTAGTTACTACACGGTTTAAAAAATGTAGCACAGTGCAAGGGAGTAGTTTTGAACATTTAGCGTAACAGAAATGAAGCCAAATCTCTTACACGTTGAATTATTATTAATTCCATATTTCTGGATTGGAGGTCATTTAAAGGTCATACTATGCGACATGGTTGGATTCGTTTGGATGCCGGCTACAATGTGCAAGGAGAAAAAATATGCCATTCCATTTAAACAAAACTCTGATAACCTTGAAAAAACTGATGAAAAATGAAATTTAAAAAAATATATTATGATAGCCATGGGCATCCTTCCAAACCATTTAAATTCCAATATTTACGAACTCCGTATTTTCCAATCCAAAAAAGTTATTTAGGTGTTTTGTTTCTCGCGCCTCACCCTGTATAATGGTGTCCACTAATTGGACAGTTATAAAAAGATCTTTTCAAAAATGGGAAGCTCTTATTAGAACATTCGTTTGAATAGTTGTGATTCTGAAACTGTTTGCTTTACAAACACGCAAGAGAAAACCTAGTATAAGTAATTTAAAAACTTGATGAGTAAGGAGTTCCCTCAAGGGTACATTCAAAAATTCACTGCCTTCGCCTGTGTCGACCTGTCTGCGACCCAGGAGGAGTTTCCTCCAGGGCACTCATAAATTCACTGCCAGTACTGCGAGGGTAGTTGTGTGTCACTCAATCGCATACAGGTAAACAGGGGCATGCAATATTCCCTAACATTGATACTGAATGACAGCAATTATTAATTAGACTATATTGACCAATGCCCAATATGCTTTAGGTGTGATTTCTGACGTCAACAGCTAGATGCTACTTGCTTACTGATTGCTGTCTCTCGGCTTGCTCGTGTCGCCTGCGACTAGCCGGACTCCGCCTTCTACGCTCCATACGCGTGCTCATTGATAGCATTATTGCAACACATTATCTCAAAATTTATATATGCGAATTAAGGAACACAAACACAAATATTTCTTAGAATCTCTCATGGAATGCAACGATAGCATTCTGGTGCGTTTGACACAAATTCCAGTTCAGGGTGTTCTGTAAATCTGGACTAGAACTATGCTATCTGATTTGACGTGAAATAATGAAAAAAAAGACGTCAATAAAATAAACAATTTTTAATTAGTTCTTGAGTAATTATGAATTAAAGATAACTAATGAAGAACACGTAACAGCTAATAACGTGTCTCATTGGTCGAGAAGGTCGATCAATCCGCTTCAATAGATTTTAGCGGTCATTTCACCTCTCCCACTTCCCTTCAAAGACAACCGGCAGATAGGTTATCAAAAAATTTAAAAACAATACAGCTAGAGTAATTATGATGAAGTTTATTCTTTGTGAAACATAATGTTGCTACTGATTGGTTATCTTTAATTCATAACTACTCAAAAACTAATTATAAATTATTAATTTTATTGATGCCATTTTTATCATTTGTTTAGACGGTATAGTTCTCATCCCCCCCAAAAAAACACTTCCGTGTAAAAAACTAGGCCGCGTACAAGAGTGCTGTTAATTACTCTAACAAAAAGTATGGTAATCATATTATTGAGGCCAAGTACATACATAAGTCACTACATGTTTTCCTATTATATGATCTAGCACTGGCCTATCATTTTAATTATATTTTCAAAATTTCCTATAACGTTTTCGCTACTCTTTTACATTACTACTGCTTCTCGTATTTAATTATGATTTAATGGTGATTTCATAATTAATAAAACTATAGATGATTCCTTATTAAGTACTACTTGGCGGGTCCGTGCATTTCTTGATATAAATTTGATACAAAACCAGTGTCAAAAATAATCACGGTAAAAGCTTAATAACGAACATATAGTATTACAATACTATTAGTACGTGCAAAGTAAGTACTTTGGAATTCCTGGCACGGACCCACCAAGTAGTACTCGATAAGGAATCATCTAAAGTTTTATTAATTATTAAATCACCATTAAATCATAATTAAATACGGGAAGCAATAGTAATGTAAAAGAGTAGCGAAAACGTTATAGGAAATTTTGAAAATATAATTAAAATGATGGGCCAGTGCTAGATCATATAATAGAAAAACATGTAGTGACTTATGTACTTGGCCTCGATAATATGATTTCCATACTTTTTGTTAAAGGAATTCATAGCACTCCTGTACTTGGCGTAGTTTTTTACACGTAAGTGTTTTTTGGCAGATATCTATAGAGCATAATCATGATTCCACATACAATTATATTATAATCAGTTAGTTGTGCCGTCCATTGTAAAAAAAAATATAAATTAATGTTCGGGGTACAAGATAATAAAAGAAAGTGAAACTGCATAAAGACTATTGTATATTTTTATTTACTTAAATAGGTTGTTATATGTAGAGCAAGTGAGGTAACGTGGTTTAGACTAGTTTTAGAGATTTGGCTCTGAAAATAATTTGAGCTGTAATGTATCACCTTGGTTGTTAACGCGCATGATGAGGAAATGCAAAAACACATGACGCTTTAATTTATCTAGAGAATATTCACATCAATTTGCAGCTTTTCGCGACTTCCGGTGGCAAAGTTACAGAACACTTGTGACACCGGATCTTGTAAAAAATACGTGAAATTGAAAAAATGATCTAGGAGATAAATGCAAAAACACGTACCCCTTTTTTCGTCCCAAGAATGAGTATACCAATTTGCAGCTTTTCGCGACTTCCGGTGGCAAAGTTACACAACACTTGTGACACCGGATTTTGTAAAAAATACGTGAAATTGAAAAAATGATCTAGGAGATAAATGCAAAAACACGTGTCGCTTTTTTTCGTCCCAGGAATGAGTATACCAATTTGCAGCTTTTTGCGACTTCCGGTAGCAAAGTTACACAACACTTGTGACACCGGATCTTGTAAAAAATACGTGAAATTGAAAAAATGATCTAGGAGATAAATGCAAAAACACGTGTCCCTTCTTTTCGTCCCAAGAATGAGTATACCAATTTGCAGCTTTTCGCGACTTCCCGCATGAATGTTAGAGCGCACTTATCGATTCTGAATTTCATCTAAATCATCGATGTCGAATTCTACGTCCAGGAACACGAAGACTCCAAAATACTAAGAATATCAACTGGTCCAAGACCTTGAATAATATACAGGATAATGTGCGGGAGGAAGTACAGGAAAATGTACAATCAATGGCAACGTCTAGTAGCTGAAACCCCCGGAAAAAGTCCCGTAAGATGTATCGGAGAAAGTCCCGGAAAATGTGCCGGAGAAATTATGGGTGAGAAACACCAGGACACCTAGGGTATGGATGAGTTACGTTCGGACCTCGAAGACAACGGCCGTGCGCTCCTTGCACATTTGGGAAAACGCTTCTGTATGCACGATAGATCTCCCGTAAATCTACCATGGATCTACCGCGAATCTTACGTCTGCCTGCACCAGGCCCTAGAATTACGATTGATTTTTTATGTTAATTCTAATCAGATCAATCCATAAGATAGTCCCATATTACACAATTCCTCTACCTATGAGGACGAGATATTACGTGATACATGTGCACTGTTGCATGAATGTTTATTTTTATTTAACTACAGTCAGTACGTCTCATTAAGTTAAAATTAAAGTGAATAAATAATCGTAACTTGTAAAATACAAGATCCATTGTGTCATAATTACTACATCCTTCAACGACATTACTAATCTCATCACCAGCAATTAGTCACCAAAAGCAACAAGAATCAACGAATAACGAGGATCAGCAAAGGTAATAAATCCCCAATTATTAAGCACCTGTAGATTTTACTACCTAGGAGCAATAAACGACCAGACCTTTACGTACTTCAGTACCTAACCGACGCAGGAAGATCCCAATAATACGCGAGTAACGATTAGGCTATGGAACGGTTCTCAGGATACCTGGAAAAAGTCAAAAATCTAATTCTCGCGTCAACAAATGTTATCGGCACCGTTACAACAAAGAGGAGATACCCGGCAAACATCATCTCTCGAAAGGACTTCATTCCCAGGAGGGAAAGGATCATCCCTGGAACCTGTCGTGCGACCACGAAACAGGTCCGCTAACCAAGACGATCATAAAAGTCCTGTCGCTTCCGCACACCTGACCACTTTAGGTTTCTCAAAGAGTAGCATATAGGGACAGCGAACGGCCACGTTGATTCGCGCACAGGGCTCGTCTTACCGACTCAGCTATCTGAGTGCCAAGCGTGGTCAACCGCAGAGGTAGACGCCTCTCTAGTGTGGGAAGATCCAGAGACGAAGACGCCAGGGGGAACCAGAGCACCACCTGCCCCAACAAGGCAGTTGGGTTTTTGGTTGTTTGCATTAGAAATCGCGTGTTTCATTAACTTTTGACTCACGAAAAAAAGGAATAAATTGCGATTCAACCAAAAAAGAGAAAGGAAAAGCCATACAAATTTTCTCTTACCTGAAATCGGGCCGTAACAACGCAACAAAACAAAAGCAATTATCAAGCATGCACGCTCACAAAAGTAAAAAATGCACTCGCTTACCGTGCCGTTCCTCTGTCGCGTAATCCAATAAAACCCTGGCTTCAAACAACGTGCACTCTATGCACTCGCGTGCAATTAAAAAAAAAAACGTTCAGCGACGTCGCGTGTCGAAGCAGGATTGATTCTCAATCTTCACGCGCTTTTTCTCCTCGTGACGGATAGCACCCTCTCCCTTAAGCTAATGGGCGGCCTTTCGCTCTGCTGCGGACGAGCGCCGTTAATAATGTCCAGCTTGTGGACGCAGTGCGGTGAAGTAAGTGAGGAGATTGGGCGGTGCCTACTCACGTATCTTGGCCTGTGCGTGTGACGTAGAAAGTACTACGGTGCGAACGAGACGCCAGGGCATTGCTCGGTGTGTCTTTGTTGCACAGCACGTTTGTAAGCAAGACGGCAATGCGGCCCCTAACTCGCAATAGGCAGTTTGGTGGTGGGGGACTATTCGTGTCCGGACTTACGCTCTTTCTCTCTCACTCAGATTAACGCTGTAAGACGAGGACAGCTACTACCCGATAAACAACGAGAAGGAGCTGCGCGATTCTTGCCAGTAGGAAAGAAATAGACGTTTTGATTACCCATGCTCGTCACACAGTGTTAGAGAGAGAGAGAGAGAGAGAGAGAGAGAGAGAGAGAGAGAGAGAGAGACTATGTTTATTGGACTCTGGAGTGAAACTCCCTAAGAGTCGTAGGCAGAAAATTACATAGGCACATTTCATGAGATACAGCAAGTACTTGAGCAAACATGCACATATATCCATGTAAGACAAGCTTATACTATTTAAAGATAACGTTATATAATTAGGCGCAATTACAGTTCAATTTCTTATTTCATTTACTAATTAATGTTATTCACTTCATATTCCTCTTTTGCCTTTAAGTATAGGTAACAAAGTCTTCGAAAATCTGAAAGAGTAGTAGCTGACGTTATATTCGGAGGTAAGGAATTCCAGAATTGAATACCAGAAATACAAAACGATTTTTGGAATGCAACTGTGCGGGCAGTGGGAACGTGAAGCATATCTGTGCGAAGTGGATCACGACGCGAGATAAGGTTCACTCGCAGTCTAAGTTGATCCCCAAAAAGTTCTGATTGACCTAAATGCAGTGCTTTATAGAAGGCGCATCCTATCAGTTGTAAGCGTCGGTTTTGTTGATTAAGCCAGCCACAATTACGTCTATGATGTGATATGCTCAAATGTCTGGGCACCCGCAACAGGAACCTTACGCAGTTGTTTAACGATACTAGTAGCGAGCGTTCAAGTTCACAAGACAGGTTTGTAAGTGCAGTTGAACAATAATCATAGAACGGAAAGACAAGAGCAGTGATAAGTCGACGCTTGGTGGCAAAGCTCAAATTGTTATCATTAATATGAATCCTATAGAGTGCGCACGATGCTTTTTTCTTTATATGATTCACATATAGTGACCACGATAAAGTGCTATCAAGAATAACTCCGAGATACCTAAATGACTGTACTACTTCAATTGTCTTTCCTTCAAGTGTAAGCTTTGAGGTATAGATAAATGCAATTTGTTTACGTATTTGGAACTTCCGAAAAACATTGCCTTAGTCTTTGCTGAGTTAAGTTGCAGTTTATTAGTTCTGCACCAATTAGATATACTATCAATCTCATTATTGATCAGGCGAATATTTTCTTCAATCTCAGCTGGTGGGCATTTTAAGTAGATTACCAGGTCATCAGCATAAAGTAAATGAGAACAATGAGATAGACACTGCGGAGGGTCATTAATAAATAGCGTGAAGAGTAAGGGACCCAGCACAATGCCTTGAGGAACACCAGATCGTAGGTGAAGCCACTCCGAGGACCCACCGCCAGTTTCTCGGACCGCTTGCATGCGACCACAAAGATAGGAATGAATCCATCGAAGCACTTCGAACGAGAAGTTAATATTACGAAGTTTCTGTAACAATAGTAGATGATCAACATTATCAAATGCTTTTGTAAAATCCAGGAATACTACAATAGTAACCATTCGGTCATCAATCCCTTGACGGATATCATCCACTAGTCTCAAGACAGCAGTCTGGGTTCCTGACCCCTCCCTAAATCCTGTCTGACGTGGGCAGAGCAAGTTATAAGTTTTCAGATACATCGTGATTTGGTTAAATACAATACGTTCCAGTACCTTTGATATAGCGCATAGTAAGGAAATTGGACGATAGTCAGAGCACAACGATGGATGGCTTACCTTAGGCAATGGATTTATTAAAGAAAATTTCCACAGTGACGGGAAAATTCCTTGTGACAAAGAGCAATTGAAGATCATAATAATCATAGGCATCAATAAGGCTTTGAATTTTTTGTAGATTTGAATGGGGAAACCATCAATACCTTGCACTCTTGTGACAATTTTGCCCATTGCGTCCTCCACACATTTATTATCTATTCGCGAAAAAAAGTATTCCTCAGTATTTCTATATCCATCATCAGATATGGAAGTATCAACACAGTTCATGAATTCCGGTATCATTTCATTAGTAGATACAGACGCAAAGTGTAGATTCAATGAATGTGGCGAGACATGCACTGGAAGTTCATGAACAACGGTTTGCTTAATACCTAATTTGTCTATTTCCCTCCAGAAAAGTTGAGCATTCTTAGTCTCGTTAAACTTAGAATTTAAATAATTGGATTTAGCGGCGCCAAGTTTCTTCTTAAATTCGCGACGAAGCTCAACATATCTATCAAATACAGTAGGCGAGCCGGATCTTTTAGCAGCTCGGTAGCATGCATCTCTTTCCTTCATAAGGCTACGTAAATTTATAGATAACCACGGCGCTGGTGAACGTTTTACCGTGACTTCTTTTAATGGAACAGCACAATCGAGAATATCATTTACTAGGCAATTAAACGCAGTTAGTTTACAATTAATATCCAGCAGATTTTCTAACAGTGAGAAGTCAAACGAGGAAACAATTTCAGCCGCCACTTCTAGGTTTGCTTCGTCCCAGGGGCGATAACAAAAAGTTCTAGGAGCACAACGAGCAACGATATAGTTTAAAGAAATAAATATCAGATCGTGACCAGATAAGAAAGGCTGGGCATATTGTCCCCATGAGATCAGCGATTTGGAATCAGTAGCAGCACAGATGTCAAGCCAGGTGTGAGAGTCTTTCGTATGGTGAGTCGGCTGGAACGGTACCAAAAAAAGGCCTTGTGATTTAAGAAAACTTCTGAGGCGATCAGCGTCATATGTGGTAGAAAGCAAGTCTGCATTAAAATTACCGAGGATAAATGCAAACTTGTATCTTGGCGCAGTGGCAGCAAACACGTCTTCAAAAATGTCTATCGAGCCGATTTTCGGAGGTCTGTACACAACAGCTATAAGCATCTTTGGTCGCACAGGACTCCAAACTTCAGCTAGTAGGTATTCCGGCAATCCGTCTCGTTCAAGCGAAGCTGAAGTGTCCACTATTTGCGAATGAAGTCCGTTCTTAAGGAAGAGCGCAACCCCTCCTCCATGACGTCCTCTACGATCAACCCGCAAAACTGGAGTAGTCTGTGAGGCCTATTTGTTTATCCAGGATGCTTTCATTAAACCAGGTTTCTGTGACTGCGATAATATGATACTGATTTATTCGAAAGTACTCCCGAAACTCATCAATATGTGCAGATAGTGATTGTGCATTTAAGCAACAAATGTTAAGTACTGGATCGGATGAAACATTCGAGTTAGGCGATGGGATAGTTACATCAGCTAGTCACAGATTTAGTTGCGATATGTCAGTAGATGATAGAATTTTGATTGGTTTTGAGTCAGCATCTTTTCGGAGGTACACTGCTGCATCAGCAATCCAGACCATTTTAGGCATAAGCGTAGGGTACTTCTTAAGAATTTGTTCTCGCAGCTTCTGTAGTTCTAAGGGTTGGCGTCGATTGATATAAACTTTGTTGTCACGATATCCCACATCAATGCCGGAGGCTTTTAAGTCAGGTTGAAGTTTTTTCGCTGTAATTACCTGGTCACATTTTGTTTTTGTAATCAGCTCAAGCAAAATGGCACGTGACCCTTCATGAGCATCTGTTACATTAGAATGCAACCTTTTCCGCATTTTACCCATCCTTTCTACCCGTACAATATCAGTTGGAGACAAATCAACATGTAGCGCACTAGCTAGTTTTTGCGCGAACTCACTAAGGTTTTCTTTTACGTCACCAGCCACCTCAGGTACACCCATAATTACTAGTTGATCGCTCATGCTCTGACATGTTAAGCGAAGCAACGTTGCTTTATCAGATTTGGAGAACCCTTCTGTAGGCATATCAGCAATACGATTCTCAACAATCTGTAATCGATTCCCTTGTGCTTTAACATCATTGTTAATAGTATTAAGATCTTTTGTTACGTTGTTTACAGAATCTTTGATTAGGCGAATTTCGTTTATAAAACATGGTGTTGTCCTCTGCTAGCGAATCCATTTTCGCGTTGAGCTTTTTTACTTCAACCACAAGTGTGTCAACTTTAGCCACTGTAGAGTCTAGTTTGGATAAGCTGTCATTTATCGAGCGAAGAACTGCCAGTTGATCATCTTTAAGCGGACAGACAGGACAAGCACTACGTACTGCAGTGATAGCTTCATTCTCGGTATCAACGGCAAGCCTCGTCACAGCACACCAGACATGAAAATTATGTTTGCAAGGCGCCTTGGTTGCAATGCAATCACCAACCTTCTCTACATTCGTGAAACATAGGGCACAAGACGGCTTCGGCATTGTGGAATAATAGCAATAAGAAGGCGACTGTACCAGTGGTGTGTTCGTAAATTGCCTTAAGCAGGTAAACAACAGCTGACGATAAGGCAGACACAAGTGAAGTGTTATTTATACGCACAACAGTCCGCGCGCTACTTGTCACATACGCAAAGTAAACACTGGAAAGGATATACAGGTGTTATATTGTCTGTGACTATTATGACCACCAGTTCAGAAGATAAGAAAATAAAAGTCAAAAAATGCAAGCACACATTTAACTACACAAACTGGGATATACAAAAATAATGCTGCAATCACTAAACACTCACTGTATATCTTTTGAGCATTGCAGAATTTACGCACATATCAAAATACACGAAAATATACAGGAGCGCAAACACGTGCCACCACTAGCTTCTCGGTCGGTAAGAGAGCAAAAAAGAGAGAAAGAGAGAGAGAGAGAGAGAGAGAGAGAGAGAGAGAGAGAGAGAGAGAGTGCGTTGAGTTCAAAAAGGAGACTGGGTGCTGGCCGCTCACCTACCTCGGCCTGTGTCCTACGGTGCATCCTTTTCACACAGCATGAGTAGGAGCAAGATGGCAATAGGTCCTTCAATCGCACTCGGAAGCTTGGTAGTACATCCTCTTCTCCTATGTTGTTGCTTACACTAGCTTGATAGGATTAATGTTTCACCAAGCTACCACGTATGACCGAGCGATGAGTAGGAGCAAGATGGCAATAGGTCCTTCAATCGCACTCGGAAACTTGGTAGTACATCCTCTTCTCCTATGTTGTTGCTTACACTAGCTTGATAGGGTGTTACGGCCGCAGCCTTCACGGATCTTCAGCCCAACAATTCGATAAGTGACAATATAACGTTAACCAAAGATAAT
>JARPRH010000753.1:54618-65602 GCA_031763665.1 Calameuta haemorrhoidalis
AAGAGGTTAAATTTTTCATTTGAAGAAACGCCTAAATTTTGCGAGCGTCGCTCGGGGTACTCGGGTGACTACTACCCTACCTTAACATACTCATTTTCGGATGTTTAAAAGTGCGTTTTAATCGTTGAAATCTCAGCTACGACATGGGATAAATATAAAACTTCTATTTCATCGCATTCCTAATTTAAAAATTTCAGGTGCGCTTCCGATATTTCGAGATCTCCGTCAAGGGATCGTTTCCAAAAACAATTATTTTGTGAGAATCTGCAGTATCATTAAAGATCAGATGATGCAAAAACTGAACCAGACTGACCGGCGCGTTCGGAAGTTATGGCCAATTACGTGTTTCCACTTCAAGAGGGTGTAGCTCCCCCTAGAATGATGCTACAGGAGTACAATGGAGATGATTTTGACTGCCGAAGGATGCTCTTTCTCGTGCCATAATTAGAAATATGAATTTCCTTCCGCAACTACTAGTTCTCGCACTTTTCAAAAAGTCTCAAATTGCACTTTTTCACTCCAACCCTTGCCGGTCGGCCATTTTATATCCGATCGGGATAAAACCTTTACCATTCGAGTGGGAAGGAAATTTCCTAAAAAATGTGTCTTTGATTTTTAAAATCGGTCATCATTTCACAGAAATGCACAAAAACTCACGTGTTCCACTTCAATTGGACATTACTCTATATAAATTTTTAAAGAAAATGTAATCTTGAATGCATATCAGCGTCGTTTATGGTGTTCAGCTTGTTGAAGCCATCTGGTAAACGTAAGACAGGAGAGTGTGCTGGATTATTTACGTACCCCAGACCCTGCGAATATCAGAGAGGACACTCTGCAATTCCACGTTCGACACATAGATACAGGAAACTATGGAGAGAAACACATAGACACCCTGAACTTCCAAGTCTCACACCTAGATACAAGAAACTACGGAGCGGAACACCTAGATACAGGAAACTACGGAGCAGAATATCTGAACACCCTGGACTTCCACGTCTGACACCTAGATATAGGAAACTACGGAGAGGAACTCCTGAACATCCTATATCTCTACAAACTGTCATCTGAAATACGAAAGGCTATGTCGAGCACACGTATACGACACCCACACGCGCGCTCTACATGCACGTTGTCATACTTTTCGTGAAGGCTAAAGACATAACTCTATACTATTGTGAAAGCATCCTTATATTAACTGAAAATTCGGTGTAAACAGTAGCTTCACGTACAAAATGTATTTGATTGTTGTGTGTATTGGTAAATTACTAACAGCATCCCGAGTACACATAGCTAAAGAAGGCGAAGCAGCCAGCGCCATCGGTCTTGTGAAGAAGTAAATGAACGTGCGAAGATGACGACGGAACTGAAATAAAATCAACTCACTCGCCATCTCAATACGCCCTGATCTCGTACATTAATCGTATTGAACTTTTTGACAATCAATTCAGAACTCTCAATTCCTATAGTGATTGTATCAATAACTTTTTCTCATATACAGGGTGTTCGTTATGAAACGCACTATAGTAACGCCGTTGCATTCCTTGTCAAATTCTGAGGAATACGTGTATTTTCATTTTTTATTTCATATACCAAATTTCGAAATAATCGAAGTTGAAGTTCCGGTAATGCGACCAAGCAGAACGCGTTTAAACGGAGCGTAGATGACGTCGTGATCTAGCCCGCAAGGCCTGCTTACACTAGGTCAATAACACTAAGATTATCGTCGTAGTGTCCCTGTTTATCTGCATGTAATTGAGTGAGATACAATCGTTCGCTGTAACGTCTGTGAATTTCGGAAAGTACCCTTTATTCCTTATAATGTCTATTCCTTTAATCTGACAAGTTAGTTTTACCAATGTATTAGGTTTTGAGTGGTCCTGAAGAGGACCAATTTTGACATGCGCTTGACCGAGCTTGGATCTCGACATGCTAATCTGCAACAATTACATACATTTTCTATGATAATGATTATTTTGAAACAGTAACGACATGTATTGGGTGTTGGCCCAATGTAATGGCAGCCAAGCACAAGCACCGCAGGAATATGCAATTAGGTATCCTAATCGGCGACATCCTGATAAAAATATTACGTACTCTACAATATTTACTGTTTGAAAATAATCATCATAGAAAATGTATGTAATTGTTGCAGATTAGCATGTTGAGATCCAAGCTCGGTCATGCGCATGTCAAAATCGGTCCTCTTCAGAACCACTCAAAACGTAATACGTCGGTAAAATTATCTTGTCAGATTAAAGGAATAGACATTATAAGAAATAAAGGGTCCCTTCTGAAACTCACTGACGTTACAGCGAGCGATTGTATCTCCCTCAATTACATGCAAATCTCCAGGGACACTACGACGGTATTTTTAGCGTTATTGGCTTAGTGAAAATAGGCCTTGCGAGCTGGCTGGCGACGTCATCCACGCTCCGTTTAAACGCGTTCTGATTGGTCACCTTACTGCAACTTCAACCTAAATTATTTCGAAATTTTGATATATGAAATAAAAAATGAAAATACAAATATTGCTCAGAATTTGACAAGGAATGCAATGGTGCTACTACACTGCGTTTCATAACGAACGCCCTGTATAGATATTTCGTTCCAAACACAGGTATGGGGAGTTGACTCGGGTAAAGAGTCTCTGTGAGCCGTGCCCTGTACAGCCGATTGCCTGTACTTGGCGCGAGATTTGACCGAGTCTTTTGATCCGGGGCTTACGGAACATCAATAGATACGGTCCACTGCTGGAAGACATAACAAATACACCACCATGCCGTCCCATGAGTCACAGAGCGTAACGCTTAAGACATACCCCTAACATACTGTGGCACCAGCCCCTCGCCACGCAGCCAGCCCCATCAACCCTCTAGCCCAGACGACCCACCACTATGAAGCCCGCGCTGCTCTCGTCCTAAGACCCGAAAGCCAGGTACCAGCGATGTTGCAGGCCCCTAGAGGCCCTATCACAACCTGCGATCAGTAATTATGCGGCATCCACCGATCGGTAATATTTTCTTGAAATGATCCTAAGGAGGTATATGTAGACTGAAAAATTGGAACACATTTTTTTTATGAAATAATATATATTACAAAATTGTCGGATGAATACATTTTGGATCGTTAGCCTGCTGTTGACACGATCCACTACCTGTTTCAAACCGTTAAACGCTGACTCATTGATAGGTAGCTGAATCACTACAGAACACCGTGCAACTGCATCAGCGTTAACAGGAATCGGGGGTATCGGATAAAAGCAAAACACGTGGTTGGAGCACGTGCGAGCATTTATCATTCGGGAGGGCTGGTACAGTCTAAGAAATCAGCAGAACCGTTACACTAGTACTCTGGAAACTTTATTAAAGAAGTAAGAGTGCTGAAGATGTTACGACTACACGTAGAAGGGGCAGACAACGAAGAAGAAAAAATGGACTACCATAACTTATACGGCGATAATGCTCCGCCATAAGGGTTCGTTGTCGGGCGTTAGATCTGTGATATTGCCCGAATTGTCTATAGCGGCAGTAATGAATTTGTGATTTCGCAATTTCACACGCTGCAGCGTCATACTGGATTTTATCTACGGTTACCGTTATAATGATAGTCCTTTCGCATCGCGCGTATGTACCGACGGGTGGGTAGCAAAGGATGAGTGGCGTATGAGTGACCATGATAATTCCAAGTGCCGTATTACATACCGACGGTCTATGGCTTAATCAGAAAACCTTGCTAAGAAATGAGTGTGCACGACCCACACCCGAAAAGTTACCGCGCAGCACGCCTGTGCATCTGGAGTCGCAGGCATGGTCGACAGTCTTCAATTATTTTGAGAAATTACGCGAAAACTATGTCACCCTCTGTTGTTTGAGGGCTATGCAAACACACAAGGCACTACTACGTACTCTGGAGAAGTGCTGCCGCTAAGACACTGTCTAAGATGACATACCCGCTTACGCGCGCGGATGTCGATGCTCTGACGGTTTTACACGGTGGCACGATGGATAATTTGATTCTCAATTATCAAAAAGGGTTTTAATAGGTTTCGCCGATAACAAGCCCTTTTGGAACTCCAACTGAAGCCAGCTCAAGCACGGTAGTGTACGAATCGAGGTACGTTTCGACGAACCGCTGACTGCTACTGTGAACTGGATCGTATCCGTTGAGTACGATAATGCTCTAGAGATCGACGCGCTGCGTCAGATCATCGCGGATTACGGTGGATAAACAATCAAAGGAAATCCACAGGTCAGCATTTTAGGGTATGCGTTATCGTCTTTTATATAGTGGGTGTCACGGGCGATCGCTAGCAGTGCCATTAGTTTTTCTTTTAACACCTCTGACGTAGTACCGCGATCGTGGATTTTGTTATCGAAATTAAGTACTTAGATGGCGAGGGTTGTCTAGCACCGAAGAAAATCTGCGGCGTTGGTGTGGAGAGAAGATACATAGGGTACTGGATCGTTTCACCACTGTGCGGTTTTAACGAATTACCAACATTGATCACAAGTGAAAATAACATCATGGCTCGCTAACAGCAAGACCTAGAGTGGTTCGACGGTGGTATAACGTGCAAACAGTTATACGCCAATCTCGGAAATATCGCCGGCAGTTCACGGAAGATATATGCGAAGGGTCCGGAAAGTGTGTTTTTTCTACAGACCTGGTGGACGCCAGCAGAGGCAGGTACTATTTCGACAGCTATGGATTAACACCGCAGCGAAATTTCGACGGAACTTCCGGTCCTTCCGATGGAATACCGAGCAACTTCAGAGCGACAAGTCGATCATGTGCAGCCAGTTCATATGATGCTTTTACATTAACCCTCCTGCTGCTTCGGAATGCACAAGTTCCAGAATGCATTTAGTGCTGATTTACGGAAAAACGATATACTCGTTCGAATGTAGTACGACGCTTTTGTGCGAAAGAAACGTATGGCGGATTAGCGGTACGCGCAGGATAATAAGATTTACGGTGGTGAAGGTGGGGTTCGAATGTAGTATTTGCGATGTAAATCGGGCAACACCAATTAAGTTCCCGTTTTTTTTTGTAGTAGTGGTAATTATAATAATAGCTGTGCTGTGTATTTAAAAAAAAGTGATAATTATGATTTTATAATATAAGGCATTTCTTATCAATAAAATATGTTCTCTTTTACCCGTCTACAGCTACCTCCTTAGGGTAATTAAAAAATGTTTTATCGACCGGTGCTCACTGCATAATACCGACCGGCAGTTACGATAGGGCCCCAGGAGCGTGCAACGCCGCCGTTACAGAGCCCTGTGGTGCGAGCAACGCGCGGCGATTTCGGGTCTTAGGACCGCGGCGGTCGTGGGGAGAAGGAGGAGGCTTGCTCGCCTAGGCGAGGGAGACACCGTCGCGCTGAGCTTTGTGACTCATAAAGCCAGTGGTGGGGGATTTGTTATATCTTCCAGTAGTGGCCCGTATCTACTAACGCCCTGTATGTGTTGTCTATTACGTAATACCAATCATGTATAAATTTTTCAGCATCAATCTCACGTTATGTAACTAATCATAAGAATACGATGTTTTATACAACACAATTAATACAATATTTAATATAACTTTTTACATTCGTAATTCAGCTTATATTTAACTTATGATTGCTTTCTAAACTGGTGTAACTAAACTGACCCTAATTCATTTTTACGCTTGCAGCCAAGGCAAAGGCAGATTTGATGTCACTAGAAGTTTCATCGCTACAAGAAGTGGTCTTCTACGATGGCATGAGCATCAAAAAATGGAAGAGGCTTCTGAAGAACCGTAAATATACATTTTTTTCGATATATATGAATGATTATTAAATCGTGCTTAGTTATTTTAACACTTTTATTGCTGCTACTGAAGACTGTGTGTTGTAGTGTTTATAGTAGACACGAAAGGAGTAATCAAAGGGTCAAAAGCAGTAAAACGTGTTGCCTATATCCCTGTGGAAAATAGTCAGAAAAATGGAAATAGTAGGTGGCACCTTTTTAGACTTATTTATGGAATTCATAATAAGATGCTAAGATCGTTCCCTGAACTACGCGAAATATGGTTATAGTTTTCGTTTGATTTGAGAAGGAATGATTGAGACTTATGAAGAATCGATAAATGTTGATTTAGAAAGATAGTTAAGATGGTTCGTCGGTTAGAATTGTGGGTATTAAACAGTACGTCCATGCGTTAGGTCGGCCCTGTTTTCGACTGTTTATTCTTTGCTACCGCACGCCATTCGTATAGTATTATACACAACACGGGTTCGCTATCCGACTGAAACTGCTTACTTGAAATCTGGTATTTGTAAGTTAAGATACTCTTTATCGTTTGATTTCCTAAGGCCGCTACTACGTCTCCGCGATTTGTTAAATGGTCCAGCAGGTAAAGAATCAGGAGGAATAGGAATTAGGTGCCAGTACGGTATACTGGTATTTGGAACGAGAATGAATTTTAGAAGTATGATCTGACTATTTCTTTGCTTGGATATTCTTGGAATGAACTGTTGTGTATCTCCTCATTGTTTGCGATTGAATTTATAGGCTTACCCCAATGATTTCCCCAGATTTAAACTGCTCTTTATTTTATGAATTCTGGGGAAGTAGATCAGTGATGCTGTTTGTATGGGCCCTCTGCTGTTTGTACATGACAGTAGTGATAATGTTTCACAAAACTCCGAGAATTGAATCACCAAGTATGCTTCAATTATATAGAACTGATTTGAATGGTTAGTCTTAAGACTTGACTTTGATTTGTCTTTTCTTTCGATAATTATGAACAAACAGAAAGAACTCTAGAACAAAAGATTTTTGTTCAAGAATAAGAATTAAAATAATTCATATTAGACGAAGAATACTGACTCTAATTATGAACGACGACTAACTGGATGAAAAAGTTGCTCTTTTAGTCTCTACGACCCTATTTATCGACTTTCTTTCTTATCCTTTCCATCACTTCTTCTTAATTTGATTGGTCTTTAATTCCCTTTCATATTAATTAGTTTACAAATCAGAACACTAACAATTATTTGTCTGTTACTGCATACCTGCGTCTTCCAATTCTGTAAATGAAACTTCGCGAGTACTGTTAATCTCGGGGAGCTTCAGGTTTATCCGTCATTTAAAGACACAATAGTATCACGAGAGTTAGTATAACAAATTCCTTTTGAACATGATGCATGATAAAATAATAAGGATGGGCGTAACAATTTTCAAATGTACAAAAGATAACATAATTCATAAATTGCAGATTCCAGCATGATATGAGTGAAATATAAAACAAAGCATAAGTGCAATTTGATAAGTATAAATCATAAGATTTGATTACCTAGACGATTGATCGACTGATGTACTTGCATAGTACTATCGGTAATAATAAAGGCAGATGTAGTGTATATAGTATGTGTATGGGTTGGGGTATAGCAATATGGGTAGGTTAGCCATGGGTATAAGTTGCTGTGTGTATGTATAAGTGGGCGAATGGTGTGTAACAGGAGGGCCGAGACGTAACTCCATTTTTTACTGTATTTCACAAATAAATGGCAACGCGAGAAATAATTAATAAATTACCAGATTACTGAACGCCAGGTATAACCAGAGTTACACCGATGACTACTAAAGACACCCTAGCCAGCTCTTATGCAGTGGGGCGTTGGGTCTGGAAGACAATTATCAAAAGCTGAAATTCTAAAGAAAACTAGAAAAATTTTAAAGGGGCTTCTAAAATCAAATACACTGGAGGTTTCTATAGATAGTACAGGACTGGCGCGCGGGCCCGATTTATTAGCAGCAATAAAAAATAATCAAATGAATATAAATGAACATCAACAGAAGTGGAACAACGGTTGCTTAACAATTTAGAAAACAAATATCTAATAACAAAATAGAAAAATGGTTTCATAAAAAATATAAGAAATCAATTAATTGAGCAATTACTGAAGCAGAAACTGTTGAAAGCAGGTTGTCATGCGATATTATAAGTTTTTTTGTTTAAACGTGGCGCCACCTGCCATATTGTTGCTGGTCATATCGATATAGACCCGATGGGTCGAAATATGTACATCAATACCTAGATAGATATATTCTCGCGAGAGCGGCTCTCCGGTATAAGGATCGAGACTAGAGAGACGCTTCCGCTTCTTCTACTTTAAAAACGTGTTCCTTTTGTGATGTGCAATCCAAATAAATCTATCTAATCCGAAACCCTGCGTGCGTTATTTTCGATACTACAACAGAAACCAACAGTTTCACAAGGTGCGAGTAAAGAAAAACGACGGTTCCGCACATGAATCGAACTGTAATAATTCAAATTAATTCAACCAAACCATAGAATGAAATTCAAAATAACTTGACTCGAAATCCTATAACGCAATTGTACGGAGATAATTTTCAGAAATTCGGACGGTTCTGGAAATAAGACACACCTTACGTCGCGCAAACCGATTTTAACACGTTAAGCGCCAAGCCGATTTTACGTGCCTTTCCATTCACGCCACAGTTAGCCGTCAAGCGGACCCTGCCGGGCCCGATGGACCAACGTGGCTTGAACGGAAAGTCTAACCCCGGTCGCTAGGAACCGGTGTGGCGCTTAACGTGTTAAATGCCACCATATTTTTTAAATCAGCTAATAAGTAACCTATTTCCTGACATGTCCGCTTTACAACAATAACAATTCCTCCACTTAGTAATCCGAAGGGGCCTTGACACATCATTGTCAAGACACATAACATACAGATGCCGCATATTCCCGGCTAGAAATATAGATCTTCCTGTCACCGCTATACAGGGTGTTTTTTTTAACTTGAGATATCGAAATATCTCAAGAAATACGAATCCTACGAAAAAATGTCCTTAATAAAAACTTTTTAGTTTCGAGGGAGAAAAGCGATTTTGTTAAAATTTACCTCAAAACCCCACCCACTGACGGCGGGAGGGGGGTAACTTTGAATTTTCAAATAGGAACTCCTATTTTTTATCACAGATTCAGGTTCGCCTTTAAAAAATACGTAAGTTTTGTTTGAAATTTTTTTTTCGATTCGCGATAGATGGCGCTGCAATGGCGAAAAATGAAATTGTTGATTATTTCAAGGATAACGCTTCCAAAGGAAAGGTAAATGAGACGTGTTAAATGTATTCAGGAGGATCATTCAACTTTAATCAATTTAAATGCAGGCACTATTTTTTGCTCTACCCAGGAATAACGACGTGGACGTAGTAGTGGCCTATTCCCTTCGGGGTGCTTGATTTCGGTGATTCCACTTGCCTCTCACCATCGGGGTGATTGTTTTTAACCTTTTAGAATAAGTGCTCAAAATGGTGTCCTCCTACTTCGATGCACTTGTTAATTCGAGCTTCGAAAGATTGAACACAACTGCGAAGTGTGTCTGGTGTTATTTTTCCACAAGCAGACCTGATTCGCTCGACCATGTTATCACGAGTCGTTGGCACTTCTTCATAAACTTGACTCTTTAGATAACCCCACAAACAGAAATCTGCCGACGTAAGATCTGGCGATCTGGCAGGCCAATTTATCGGACCTCCTCTACTGATCCATCGACCATGAAATTCGCGATTCAATACTTCCCGCGCGATTACCGAATAATGTGCTGGACAACCGTCATGTTGAAACCACATGTCGTGTCGCACCTTCAAGCTTAGGTCTTCAAGCAATATTGGAAGTTCATTTTCTAAAAAGTTACGGTATTTTTCGCCGTTCAAATTACCATCAATAAAATACGAACCGATAAGTTCATCTCCAATTATCCCACACCAAACATTCACGGACCATGGACGCTGATGCTCAACTTCACGCAACCAATGTGGATTTTCTATACTCCAATAATGCATGTTGTGTCGATTAACTGTACCATGGTTTGTGAAAGACGACTCGTCTGTGAACAGTACTCGAAAAAAGAAACTTGGGTTTCCTTGTATCTGCTGAAGCGCCCATTGACAAAATGTCACACGGTTCTGGAAATCATTGCCATGAAGTTCTTGATGCAGTGAAATACAATAAGGATGAAATTTGTTACGTTTTAATACCTTCCAAATACTGGATAGAGACATTCCGGAATCGCGACTTAGTTGTCGAGTACTAACACGAGGGTCACGAGTGACTGCAGCTAAAATCGCGATTTCATTATCAACTCCAGTAACTGTTAATCGACGGTTCCTTTTTTTCTGTTGTACACTACCGTCAGTGATGAACTTTTTGACAACCCGGTAAAACGAAGCGCGTGAACGAACACTTTCTGGAAAACGTTGAGCATAGAGCGTGACAGCATCATCGATATTCCTGCCACTTTCCCCATAAATGAGAATCATTTCAATCTTCTCTTGTTGAGATAGGATTTCCATTTTAAAAGTAATGAAGTCAAGTAATGAGGGAATACAACGAAACTCAGACCAACCCAAACGAACGTATCTAAGACACCTAATCTAACCCAAACGACCGTAACTAAAGCACGTAAACTAGCCCAATCGAACCGACCGGAACGAATCAACCCAAACAACCTGATGTGAACGCGTTGGTTTGTTTGCTTTGGTTTATTTTGGTTAGATAGTCAATTCTATCTCAACAAGACATTACAATTGAATGGTCCTCCTGAATCCATTTAACACATCTCATTTACATTAAAAATTTTTTTTCGATTCGCGATAGATTTCGCTGCAATGGAAAGAAATGAAATTGTTGATTATTTCAAAGATAACGCTTCCAAACGAAAGCAATAGTAATGTAAAAGAGTAGCGAAAACGTTATAGGAAATTTTGAAAATACAAGTAAAATGTTGGGCCAGTGCTAGATCATATAATAGGTATTGGGTTATGGGTAACTTATTGATTAATTTATAACACCTTTTATGTATTTATTATCTTTTATTTATATTCACTGTTTTACAAGGAAGGCACGTCTTTCATGTTTTCTTGTTACTTATCAACTAAACTTCACAAAGGCAAAAGAAAGTAAGGTCTCATTTCTCTTCCCC
>JARPRH010000753.1:109538-125150 GCA_031763665.1 Calameuta haemorrhoidalis
GCTAGATCATATAATAGGACAACATGTAGTGACTTGTACTTGGCCTCGATAATATGATTTCCATACTTTTTGTTAAAAGAATTCACAGCACTCCTGTACTTGGCGTAGTTTCTTTACACGTAAGTGTTTTTTGACAGATAATAATATAACGAAATAAGGTAAGGAACAATGGTTCCAAGAGAATTTACAAAACGAAGATTGACAACATGAGTGGAACAACGGATCCGTATAATAAACGCGAATGGGAACAACGGTTCCTCAACCAATTAGAAAACGTAAATAAAATAATAGTAAAAGTGATCAACAATTCTTTAAGAAACATTGGCATTAGTTAATTTTAAAACAGTTAATCAGGTAGGGACCAACGGGCCTTTAAACGTTAGCTAAATAGGCATAGTGCTTCCTTAGGCGACACAAATACTAATAATTGAAGGGAATCAGCGGATCCGAATCCTTTACCATAAATTCACGAAAGTATTCTCTGGAATGCCGGATGTTACCGTCTGGTAACCAGCGACTGATCTAGTGCCAGATTCGTTAACTTCATAATGTTTAAAAATTCGAATTATCGTAACAATAACGGTGCCTGACCTTTTCTCAGGACAACTAATACACAGAACCCGTAGATTCCCCGCTAGAAATATAGATCTCTCGCGTGACGCTAAACACGTACAACCTATCCCGTCACGGATAAACACGATGCCGGAATAGTTTCGAAAACTTATTTTCCTACTGAAAATATCAGTTAGGAAATACGCTATCCCCTATCCGCTTTCTGATTACATATGAATTTATCGCCGGGGTAAAAGTACCACTGCTCGGCCTTTACGTTACACGACACACGATCGAAACGATTACGTGTAGCGTGGACTGAATAGAAAGATTTTAGATGCATTTTCTTTTAACATGCTCTACAAATAATCAAACACGAAAGTAAAAAGGAAACTTTGATACGAGATAACGGATCCTCCAGATCGCCACCGGATTGACAAACATAGGATTCTATCAATCATGTAAACGGAAGTCGACGAGTGTGCCTGGATTGAAGATCCAGTAGCTAAATTTACGATCCCGTTAATCTCGATCAATTACAAAATGGTTAAACTCGGTAGCATCACTCACCACGAATCGCCCTTTCCAAAATTAACACACTCTTAGTAACACCGCACGATAAGTCGACTACACCACAAGTGACGCTACCAGAACGCTCGCCCGCTAACGTGCCCTAGTGGCGCGGAGGAATATTGCCCTTGGGCCCAATCAAATTCGCGCTATCTCCTACGTAGCTCAATTCCCCCGCGATCTTCAATTGTTTCTACGATCCTAGAATAATAGGTCCGCGCATCTCCGTGATCTATTATGCAGGGTCATCGCAGTGTCATTTCATGGGGCGGGAAATACATCCACACCCTATTCTACGTTGCGCGGCTCTAGACCACCACTGTAACCCCCTAGTGTATCGGAGATCTTCGATCTTCTCGCGATGTCCTCCTGCGTAGGCGACTTCTTCCAGTAGTGCTCTACGGTTGTGCTGGTACTCCTCCTGTTGGCTACGTCACGCCAATGCCCCTTTGTCGTAGTCAGGGCCGTCTCTGGCGTATAACGGACTTCGTAGCTTAATTTTCGTGGCGGCTCCCTTACGGGACCGATCACCCTTTGTAAAATACAATATATATAGCCCTAAGGGAATTAATACACATTATTAATTCTAAATTCAGTGCACACTCGACGCAAATGTTAGGCTGCTTTGCGGACCTCACGGTGTAGCTCTGTTTATCGCCCAGTCCCTATCTCTCGTGGCACTATGTGCAAGTCACAATATGTACTATGACGCATTTTTTTTTCTCTTAACTCAATATCGATAATGAAAAATCCGAGAACGAACTATCTTCGAGAACCAACCTACATTATTTTCGGCCGTCCACCCTTTGTTCATGCATCCGCAAGCCAGGCGGGCGCCAGCCAATTCTTGTTTCACCGGGAACTGACAAGCCGGTATGAACTGAGAGTTGGGGTGGAACAGGTCAAACTCCACCAAAAAGAGAGCTCTGACGGAACTTATCAGCAAAAACTATAACTTAACGGATTCTGTCGATTTTTGGGGACGTTTATAATAGAGAAACGCAAACGTAGGGTGCTAATCTTTGGAGTCGCGTAAAATCAGCAAACGCAACTAGATGCACGAATGGGAGCGGACGGTTACGGAAATGCACGGCCGCTTAGGCTGCTAGATTGAGGTAGAGAGGGTCGGAGTAAGCGTCAGGCAAATAGTGTGCAATACAGGGAGCAACGGATCGAGAACGTAACAGAACGAATCAGGGCGTATTATAGGAGCTGGTGTAGCTAATCCGTCAAGCCCGAGAACTGCATCCAAAGGACACTTGGGTGGGCACTGCACTAGGGCACAGCACTACACCTCCGGAACATTTATAGGAAATCCATAGAATTTCCGGGATATCGCTAGAGCAACGCGTACCGAAACGCGGCTAAAAACTGATATCACCCACGAGAGAGGGGGTACCAACGTGGAGGAGGTGGTGGGGTATACGAAGGGAGCGAGGGAGTCTGCTACTGCCGAGGGTACGGAGCGGGTGAGGAAATCTGCCGCTGCCGAGGATACGGAGTGAGCGAGGATGTCCCTAAAGACGAGAAAAAGACTGAGGTACTTTTCTGATGTATCAGCCAGGAGGCTCTTTATTCGGAGTTAGGAGAAACACTCGTCCTAGATTGGCTTTTTTCCCCCAATAATATGTGGGTCATAGGACATCTGTCCATGCGGGCCAGGCCGAGCGCGGGGACCACCCTTGAGACTTAGACTTCAACTCCGAACTTAAATCGCAAACTCGCTCTTTGACTTCAATTCAGACTTCGACTTCTTTTTAGAACTGGTACTCTTTGACTGGCTTGCCTATATAACAACTTTATTTATTATCCTTTCCGTTACTTTTTCCGAATATGATTTCGATGTAGTCGATGATGATGATGTCTTTAATTCTGTCTATTATGTTTAATTCTGTCTATCTGTCTGTTGCTGCATACCTAACAATAAGTCCTCCAATTCTGTACCTGAAACCTCGCGAGTACTGCTAGTCTCGAGGAGCTTCGGGTTTATTTTTTATTTGAAGACTGAAAATTCCTTATGAGCATAATGCCTAATAGAATAATAAGCGTAACATTTTCCGATCATATGAATGATAATGATATCCGTAAATTAAGGATTCCAGTTCTATAGCAGAATATAGCCCGAAATATAAACGTAAATATATAGAGTATAAATCTATGGGATTAATTATGCTAAACAATGAATTCCCTTTTTTACAATTTCGCAATCTTGTTCCTATCCGTTTTTAAACATGGTTGACACATTCTTTTTTCTTCGCATCATACGGAAGAACTTGCACGATTTTGTTATAACTTTTCGAAACACCGTCCCCGGTATAATTAACGTATTTCGTTTCGTGTAATTCCTCCGCTCTTTGAAACATCTCAAGCATAGCATCAGCTTCCATTTTACCTGCACAACCGACGTGATTTGCGTTACAGGATTCAGCATGATTTTCTAGCCAGTCTTGATATTCCTCTGAATCAGTTTTGCCTTTCCACAGAGCACATGCCTTACAGTATGCAGATTTTACACAAATATCAATAACTTTTTTGAAGTAATCACCTAACGAACTAAAAACGCGTTTGTGCCAAGTTCCATCACCAGAAACTGTCAATCCATCTACTTTTCCATACTTTTCGTCGTTTAATTTTTTTTCTTCTTCACCAGCTAGTTTGAATGACATTGTCTTTATAGATTCTGTAGCATCACGAATCTGTCCCACAATAGTATCGTAGAATGATTGAAAAATAAGGCGCGGCAAGTCCATGAAAGCACAAAACTTTTCTGCTCCACTCAATGGCACTCCAAGCAGAAAAAATAAATCGACGATTAACTTCGTATGCATTTTTAAATGACGGGCATGATGTGATTTTTTTCGGCGTACAGGACTTGCAGTTTATCACAATTTTAAATCCGAGTCCTCTTCGACTAGATTCGGAAAAGTCTACACCACTTCCACACACTTTACATTTCACGTGCGCAGTTATTGCCGTAAAAACAGCAATGGAATTGATCAATCTGTACCCGACACTTGGATTCACCGTAACGGAATCTAGCTGACCACTGCTCAATTTTCTTGCAGAGCTGCTAGCTCTTGGCTCTTCTCTCTCCAGTTCATATCTATTAGGTGGACCAGATTTTTCCTGGAATTTTTTTGCGTCGGTTCGAATTACGCATTTATTTCATTTGAGTAGCCCAATACTTCTGATATGCGAGAACAACTTCACATTAAAAAGTTTCAGACGTGCTTTCGGAAATGCGCAAAGGCTTACTTATCTTCGGTGAGATCGGTCAAATTGGCAGTCGGTTATCGTCCTAAGTCTGAACAGAGTCGAGAATGGAGGAATAGAGTCATCGAAGCTTTTAGAAAATTCTCCAGGCTTCTAATAGCTTCACCGGATTTGAGGGGTAAGGGGCTGCCTCAGAACGTCATGCGAGAGGGCCGCCATTTCTGAAAACCCTCCTTCACGATTTAGCACAGACACGAACCATTAAATCTTCTAGAAGGTTTTAGCAGCGTCCCGATGAGGTACAATTCCTGGAGTCGAATGCAAGATCTCTAGAATTGATGCAAATTTTTCAGGATATGACGTCACTATTCGAAATCGAAGAGTTCATGAAGCCAATTTAGGACGTTACTTCAGTGTTTCGTTCCTGTATATTCATAATTTTGCTCGTTAATCTATTATGCAACTCAAAGTGTCTCAAATGTGTCTCAATTTACCACTACCACTAATTTTTGCGCTTGCTTCGGCTGGTTTGTTATTACACCAGAGCGTGATTGGGCAAAAGGTGGTATTGAAGACAAACTTGAGTGAATTATCCAGAGCTATCAGTTCTTGACATGCTTCACTCATTGCCACGTACTTACATACATGACACGTAGACAAAGCAACATATGACTGCTTGTGAGTTTTCCAAGTAATAGCATCACCATATAGTTTAATTATATAACCGCACGTCGTAAGAGATCCATTGTAGTCGGCAAAACTTGAATCTGAGTAAGCTTGCATATCATTTTGATTCCCAACAAATGATAATCCCAGATCCTTCGTACCTTTAAGGTATCTGAACACTCGTTTAATCATTTGTCACTCGTTATTCGTCGGTTTGACTTGGTGCCTGCTTAATACGTTAACCGCGTACATGATATCCGGTCGTGTCGCATTAGCCAGATATAAGAGACTTCCAATTGCCTCCTGGTATAGACTGTTTTCTATAGATTTGCTCTCGTTTGTTTCGTTTGATTCTTCTTGTTCTTTCCTTTCTTTGTTAGCAACTTGCGTAGTTACCACCGGAGTGCGTTCCGGATGCATTTCTTCGAATTTAAACCTTTTCAAGATCTTCTTAATAATCTGTTCTTGCTTCAGATTTATCTTTCATTTTTCTCTCGATCGATCGATTTCAATTTCTAAAAAGGATTTCGGTGAACCAAGATCTGTAATTTTAAATTCGCTTCGTAGTACAGTCCTGACTTCTAGCAGTTTTCGCTCGTCATTGCTAGCCACCAGCATGTCATCGACGTATAGCAGCAGAATCAAGAATTTCTCTCGTTCTCGCCAGGTAAAGAGGCGAAGTTCTGCATCGTAAGATTTTAATCCAGCCTTTTTCGCCACTTCAGTAAATCGCATGTTCCATCGTTTCGGGCTTACACGTAGACCGTATAAAGCCCGTTGCAATTTGCATACTTTCGTGCGGCGTATATTCTCATCATGTTCCGTACCTTCAGATATCTCCATATAAATATTCTCATCTATTGTGCCATATAGAAACGCAGTTTTGACATCTAGCTCAATAATATTTAGATAATATTTATTGATGATCGCAAAGACAGACCTTACCAAAGCCAATGGAGAAACTAGTGCATACGTTTCCGTTAGATCGTAATTCGTACGATCCTTGAATCCTCGATTAACCAGCCACTCGTGTCGTATTTTCTTTTAAATACCTATCTTGAGTCTATCACGTTAGGCCCTTTTTGTTTTAATGTCCGTTCAGATCTGTCGACTAATGTCCAGACTCTGTTTTCTTTCATTGACCTTAACTCTTCATTAATCGCCTCTTGCCACTTGCATCTTTCTCTCGTTTCCATGGCTTCTTTATAAGAGGATTGATCATTGTTCATTTCGGCTAACAATGCGTGATAGCTCGTGTCGCTCATTTTACTCACAACGTCAGGTATCACATCTTTTCCTCTTTTATTTCGTTCGTTTGCAATTAAAACTTCGTCATTTCTAACTCTCTTTGGAGTTTCTGAGTCAGTTGGATTTTTGTTTGGTCTGCCTCTCTTTCTCTTAATCTCTCCCTCCAGTTTTGAGATTTCAGTCGATTTTTCGCTCGTTTCTCGTCCGAAATTGATAAACCAATTATCTTTGTTAATTTCGTCCGACTCAAAGAGTCAATCTTTAATGCTCTGTTTACGATATTTATCTCCATAAACAAGCTTCTCGTTAAAACGGACATCTCAGCTCTCGTATAACTTCCCTTCTTCTTCAGGTCTAAATAGGATAAATCTCGAAGGAGTATATCCTACAAGAATCGCTCGTTTACCTATGCTTCCAAATGTTTGTCCTACGCTTCTTTGAATTTTCATGTAGGCCAAACACCCGAAACGTTTCAGCTGATTGATGTCAAAACTTTTTCTCGGTGCAAACTTCTGAATAGGTATCGCCATATCAATAAATTTATGCGGAGTCCTATTATAAGCATATGTGGCTGCTCCAAGAGCCAGATCCCACATATTCTTTGGAAGTTTTGAATCATACATGTATGCTCGCACCTTTTTCTGAATGGTTTGATTAAATCGTTCCACCACCCCGTTGTGCTCAGGAGAGTCCGGACTTGAAAATGGTGATTCAGTTCCGATTTTCTTCAAGACTTCAACGGTGTATCCTCCTGTGAACTCAGTGCCTTGATCGGATTGTAGGTTGTTATTTGCCGACGATTTAAATGAGGGACAACGCTTTATAGGTAGAACAATTAGAAAGGTTGTCTAGCCTTTTATTGGTTACATATTTTTTCTAGGGAGTACCGAAGAGATCAAGTAGTTTCTTCTTAACCCGTTCGATCCTCCTTCGTGTCCTTTCTTCGGTTCTCGGCGGTCTTCCGGGAGTCGTTAACTGTGCCGCAACGCCTTGGCGACGGCTCCGTTTTTCCGGAGAAGCGGGAAGTGGGCTGAGTAGTGGCGGCACCGGTGATCGCCGAACGGCCAGTCGGCGGTATCGCCACAGTGGCCACGGTTTTACGGTCTCGCAAACCGGGGCGAACTTGGCAGTCGGGGTTCCGATAGGGCGATGGGGTGAACCCTGAATTCGGGATTCCGACGGCTCTTATCCTGCGTCTTCGGCTACTTCGTGGCCTTGTCATGCGCGAGCTAAAGAACCGGTTGTCTATTAAGACCGCCGAAAGTTCTTACCAGGACCCTCGCAGCAAAACCTAGGTTATTGCGGGGAGGCTAGGAGGCTGAAGCGAGGTCGAGATGACCACTTCCGCACTCACCAATTACTGACAGATCAGCCGGGGCAAGACTGACTGATTGATGCCGATTTCGCGGCCTTTTATACCATTTGATGTCAGAGTTGCTATGCAATGATTCCCTTGGTGATAACATCAATCTAAATAGATCTACCTGGCCAGCGGACCTCCCTATCATCCCCTTAGTGATAACACGGCAACAATTGATCTTACAAATGCCATGGTCCAACGGGCCATGAAACGTTTAACACACTATGCGGGTGCGCGAATTATTAGGCAGACAAGGATCTTTATCTTTTCTAGCGAGTAACAAGGTAGCAAACCTTGGCATCGAAACCTAGAAGATTCCGGCCACTCTTGATAAATGCCTCCAGAAATTTCCTAGTTTCGCTCTTTGACTTCATAGGATAAGCCATAGATAACCTGGAATAGTCTTTTATGAAAACCGAAATAAATCGATATCCCTTTAGATGTGTCTGAGGACTTATAGGACCCATAGTGTCAGCGTGTACTATCTCAAGAGGTTTTGCCGCTCGTTCTCTCGTTTTACTTAATTTGTTAAATCTTGCTACCATATAGATTTCACAATCTCTTATCGACTCATAAAACTGTGCATTGTGTAGACTTTTATTACCCGGAAACATCCTTTGCATTGCTTTTAGATAATCTAAGGATGCATGTCCAAAACGTACATGCCACAGCAAAGCGTTATTTTTGTCTATAAATTTTTTAGATCCCTCGTTAAATGGCGTTTCATCGTTCGTTAATTCCTCAGACTCTTTGTTAACACTTGTCAAAAACGCTCGTTATATCGCTCGTTGGAGCTCAATCTCTCTTTCATTTTCATATTTACATGCGTATCTCAGGCGTCTACGCGATTGCCCGGTATGTTGACAACCTGAGCCAATACACACGTTGTTTATACCGGCGCAGGCCTCGCACGTGACGTTCCCGGAATCGGCCGAGTCTCAATTTGTGTTTAGCTTTGTTCTTCGAGATCGAGAATGTTCTTTACATCGCGGCCATCTTGACCGTATTAGCCACGCTAGCGCTATTCGTGATATGAGACACTTGTTAATTCAATTATCAAAGTTACGAATTTTTCCGTCATTAAATTTCACGGATTTTCTCTTTTCTCATTAGTTCCCGCACTAAGATTTTTCATTTATCGTACTCACCGCTCTGTTCCGAAGCAGTCTCACTCGTCTCCTCGTTCGCTGCCATTTTTCCGTTCGTTCACTTTTCAATATTTAAATTTAAATTTAAATTGGAATTTAAAGTGCGTCCATATTCAGTAACTCCACTGGTATCTATTATAAGTCTTTATTGTCTTTGTTCTTCTTAACAACTATACAACGTTCTTTCGTTTATTCCACTCTTTCACTGCGCGAAACAAAGTGGCGCCGCTGCAAGGCTACTTGCGTCTCAACCGCCTGAGAACACAACAGGGCCGTACACGAAGGGCGCCTATTCTAACACTATTCCATTATTCCCGAAATGAAAAAATAATTAAACTAGATGAAAATGGCAGTTTCCAGATGAATGTATTTTTATCACTTTGATTTAATTTAGGCGAAGACATAAAAAATGAAGGTCGCTACCATGTTTGAAAATGGAATTATTTCTGAACAGTGACGATTGTAATTCACATCAAAACTAATAAAATGATGATACACATTGAAGGTCGTTTAAGATCATGAACACAAAAAATGTAGAAAAACAAATATTCAACTTAAATGTTCAAACGAGCATCGACGGACATTAATATACATTATATTTAACAGCGAGACTGAAACAACAAATATAAAGGATTTAATTCTGGCGATTATCCTTTTTATTCTACAGATCTGCGTCATCCAATCCAATGCTCTGAATACATATCTTGTAGCTTATCACGTGCGCAATGTGTGTTATTATCAAAAGCACTTTATATATACCTTGTTTGAACTCATACGTGTTCTGGTCGATCATCTCTAAACATATTTTCCTCAGATTTTTGGCTTATTTATGGATTTAATTATGATATATATACAGGGTGTCCAGACTATTACTAGCCAGCATTATTTTTGTAAATAGAATATATTAGAAAAAAATGATAGAGGAAAAAGTATTACTGTTTTTTATGCGCAACAGAGTGACATATGCATTTTTGTTTTATTTACATTATTTTGATAGAAATGAAGGTGACCTTCAATTTTTTAAATGGAGTGCTATACATTTTTTTATATCGTATGAAAGCGCGTGTCAAGACGAATTCATCCATCTACTACACAATGACCTTCAAGGTCATACAAGGTCAGAAATGGAAGAAACAATTTGAATATTGCGTACCAATGAGTTTACAAGTATTCCTTGTTGATACAAATCAGACAGTGTCAGAGTGTTTACTTCTAATTTCCAGCATAAGGAGACAGTTTCAGTACCACTTCCTAAACCGAGCAGTAATATCGTATAGCAATGTATCGTTATTCGGTATACGAGAAGAGGGATATGGTACGCATTTATTATCAGTGCAATAAAAATAAAAGACAAAGTAAGTTGAAATACTTAGAAGAATATCCGGAAAGACTGCAACCAAATGAAAATCAGTTTGTTTTGCTTGTAAAGCGTTTCGAGGAAACAGGGTCCGTGCAAAATAATTATCACAATCGGAGATCTGTTATTTCAGAAGATAGGAAGTTAGAAGTCCTATTGCATTTTGAAGAAAAGTCAACAACTTCCGTACGAAAAGTATTTCAGTTGGCTCAACTCATAACATCCTAAAATTAAATAATTACAAAGTCTTTAAATACCACAAAGTACAAGGCTTACAAGAAAGGGATTTACCGAGGCGTATTGAATTTTGCAATTGGATACTTTCAAAAAACAGAAACGACTGCAATTTTTACAAAAAAATTCTTTGGACAGACGAATTGAGCTTCGATAATAATTGTGTTGGCAATACTCATAATGCTCACATATGGTCTACTGAAAACCCCAGAGTGAGAAGGGAAACAAATTTCCAAGTGCAATTTCGCATAAATGTATGGTGTGGCATAATTCACAATGTACTGTTAGGGCCTTATTTTTATAATGGAATATTAAATGGGGAAAGATATTTAGAGTTTTTAAATACGCAATTAATAGATTATTGGGAAGATCTGCCACTATCCATTACGCAAGGTATGCACTTCCACCACATAATAGTAGAATCGTAAGAAATTATCTTAACGACATATTTCAAAATCGATGGATTGGAACATACGGAACTATCAAGTGGCCTGCAAGATCTCCAGATCTATCACCTCTGGACTTTCATTTATGGGGTACTATTAAAGAACTAGTTTATGAGACACAGCCCAGCGATATAAACGACTTGAAAACCAAAATAACACAAGCATGTGGATTAATAACTGGGGCCACATTAGAAAAAGCTACTAAAAACGTAATTAACAGAGCCGAAATGTGCATTCGTGCGCAAGGAAGCCATTTTGAACATTTGTTGTAGCCTCATTAATAAAGAATACTTGTAAACACATTGGTACATAATATTCAAATTGTTTCTTCCATTTCTGACCTTGTATAACCTTGAAGGTCATCGTGTAGTAGATGGATGAATTCGTCTTGACACACGCTTTCATACGACATAAAAGAATGTATAGCACTCCATTTAAAAAATTGAAGGTCACCTTCATTTCTATCAAAATAATGTAAATAAAACAAAAATGCATATGTCACTCTGTTGCGCATAAAAAACAGTAATACTTTTTCCTCTATCATTTTTTTCTAATATATTCTATTTACAAAAATAATGCTGGCTAGTAATAGTCTGAACACCCTGTATATTAATCTCTGTAGATGCGTATTCGAACATTAACGCTGAATTATTTTTTTTCAACATCTATTATGTCCATGACCTGGAACAATCTTAGGTGAGCTGTAATCGTAGGTCTTTGAAAATATGTAATTCCATTAATAGGTGGCAATCACCATAATATTTTTTTGTCATTTCCATTTATAAAAAATCAGTGACGAAAATGCGATAGAACCTATATGTTCTTCCATTTGCAAATCAGTTCATTATTTTATTTTCGTACCGCAGAATTCTGTTTAGTGAAGAGGAGTGAACTTAGAATAGCACACTTTGACACACACTCTTTAATGTAACTGTAATAGATTATCAATAATTTAGGGATAATCGATTGGAACAATTACAATAGGACACACTGTATATTCATACGCAAGTTTTCTGTGCAAAAGTCTTTAAAGTACATACACATGCCATGCACATAATATAACTTTCTGATGGAACTAAAGCATTTCTGAATTTGTAAAACAATTATAAACATTAATTTCTTTTTTTATATCTTTTTCAGGCATTTCGCTGATGTTTACAAAAGAGCTATGGATTCTTCGTGGTATAAGCGAGCAGTAGATCAACATGCGATAGAGCCAGAAAGTTTCGTTTTTAGTGTGCCATTCAATGCGGGTATGTACCACGTGTTTATTATTATTATTATTATTATTATATATTGTGACGTGATATTTCGATTCACGGTCACAAGACGCCCCGAAAAGTTAAGAGTTCTGATCGGGGATCGAACCCGATACCTTCGAACTGCCAAGTCGGGCACTTATACCACTGTGCCATCGAACCCACTATCCGACCTGCTAAGTCCTATTTATTTACATTTCGGTCATTCCTAGGTGATATTCCCTCCAGCTTTCTAATGCCGCGCTACAACCTTTGCCCAACTGAAGTCACGCCCATGCATCTGTATTACTTCATACTCTTATAATTTGATAAGGGAGAGAGTTCAGTCACATTTCCCTGGGAATATTGGGAACGCCCTGGCGTCACTTCGCTCGGGTGAAGCCACAACTTCATTCGACTCATTAGATGGAACATTCTGCATATTGCGACCTCAAACAAAAATTTATAAATTCTTCCATAACACATAAACGGAGGTTGTTAAAAACGGAATCCTTTTTCTTGGTATTACAATTCCTAAGTGGAATGGAGTGAGTCACTATGTATCCAATACAGGTATATTGCCAGTAGAAGTACTCGCTTTTCTCAAATTTTAATCTCGAGTAACCAAAAAATACGTTAAATTTAATTGATATGCTAAATTAAAATTTTAATTCGTACGATATCCTCAACCTAATCAATACTTATTTAGTTATAAAGCGATAACTCGAAAATTAAAACTACATGATATTCAAGAACCTCGGTCGCACGATCATTAAAATAGACAAAAGGATTTAGCCATTCAAAATTAAATCATTGGATGCAAATCTAACGTTAGATCACCTGGGAAAGCTTGGAAGAGCAAAAGAAAATTCTAAATAAAATTAACGCACCTAAGCTGTGATACCCCTTTAAAGCATACATTTTTTTCTTAAACAATTTTCTGAAAATATAGCTTTAAAGGGATTTATTGAGTCACCGATTATAAATTCAAGGTATCAATTTTAAAATTCTTAGAATTCAAATGGTGGATCACCATGACGGACAAATTACTAAATAATTCGGATTTATATATAACTTAGCATTTTAAAGTTATTTATTTGCGGGGAAACAGTTTTAGGGGTAAAATCAACCCCCAGTCGAGTTATTTAAATGGGACCAATTGACAGATAATCCTCATGATGAATAATGAAAAATGCAGTTTGGTCTGTTTTGGTGGGGTGAATGCATACAAATTTATAGGGGGTTGAAAAGTGTGATTTTTTTTAACAAGAAACTATCGATTCGATTTTGATGAAACCAATTACATTTGAAAGTACTAAAAAGGAGGAGTAATTTCACGGTTTTTCGTTTTTCAACAAAAAAAAAATGTGATTTAAGAGGTGAACCACCTCTATACCGGTGCAACAAATTTCTCATTAAAGTGGTACTGTCCTGCTTCAATTTGCTTTCCCAATTATTAGAAAGCTCTCTTTATGTGTTGTAATGTGGCGTCAGGACGACACATTAGAAAGGCCCCGTGTACTGCCGACGGTACGGTGATGCCTTCGGCCTCCATCTCTAAAGATTTTGCAGGTCTGGGGTTTGGGAGGTAAGAACGGGAGAAAACAGTGGACCGACGGCGGAGGCACGAGTCCCGTTATAAATGCAATTGGTTTCATCAAAATCGAATCGATAGTTTTCCTGTTAAAAATATTTCACACTTTTCAACCCCTATACATTTTTATAGGGTTACATCATTATGGGTATAATGCATTGAACTGTAATTGGTAGAAAATTTCCGGTACAAGAAGAAAAGAAAAGAAAACAAAGTGAAATATAACAAACCTCGAAATATAATAAACTGAAAATACGTAATACCAGACCATACACAATCAAAACAATAACACTAAGGGACTCACACAGGAGTTCGCAGTGTCGCAACCGGACGAGGGCTTTAAACAGGGAATCGGGGAAGAAGGAAACAAGGTGGCAGGAGGGAAAGGAGGGCTTACGGACACTAAATAACCTTACGAAATAATACTCGGGCGCCAGCTACTGTCATAGTGTAGAATTGTCGAATGACCTCTGAAGATCCTCAAATATTTACTCTACTGGACATCGAGTCCTGTAGATATGGCTAGCAGGGGGCAAAATGGGGATATCTGAGGAAGAAGGTTCCCCATCGCAACGGCTTCTTAACCGTTTTAGTGCCACGCAGCGCGATCGTGCTGTTCGCGTACTGTGGTGAACTGTGTCGCGATGTTTTGTCCGCTATGAATGAACGCAGCGCTATCGTGCTTCATGGCACAATCCGACACGGATTTTTAAAAACCCCTGGCGCTAAAATGATTAATAATTATCTCGCATTTACAATATGAACAAAGGGAATGGGGAGGGAGAAAAGGGTACAAGAGATTTGCCGGAAAAAAGGTGCAAAATACTAACACTAATTCGCATGCAATACACCACTCGGCCTTCCGCTATCGGCAGAAGACCGATCTCAAATTCAAACGTGCTAACGAAAAGACCAGTCCACGTGAGACGGCTTGCAATAATCCAGAAGAAATCTACCAAATAAAAAGCACACAAAAGAAGAGGGTATAGGGGAAAAGGACAAAAAGGGAACTTACTCAAACTACAAAAGTACTCACTCAAAATATCCGGAACAATAACATCCAAAATTAGCTCGCTCACATAGGATGTTAACATAGGATGATATGTGGTTTACTGTCAACGACTCGCTGAATGCAGTGGCCAATGGACCACATAAGCAACCGAAAGAGTGGCAGAAGGTAATAAGGAATGAGTTATAATTGTTTTTAGGAAATGAATTGTTTAATTAACTGAGATTATTTGTACGTAAATACAGACTGGATAGTGGATAGGTATTACCCCCACACGCGAGAACGTTAATTTAAAGCAAAAGATACTGGGCGCGGGGTATCCTCGAGGATACCGAAAGCGGGAAGGCTCATTAAGGAAGCTAACAATTTTTTACAGGTTCTGATAGCTGAACCTAATCCTGATACTAAACCTATATCAATATACTGAAAAGTGCCAAATCTACAGCTAAGAGCCCAATAATAATTTCTAAAACTACCATCTCCGTGGGAGACACCATCAGGCAAAAATCTTCGGCGCAGTGCACTCAATAATTCTAAAAATCTAGAAAATAATTGCTTACTAATCTTATTTCTAATAGTTAATCGGAGATCCCGTGTAATCAAAAGTAAAAGGCAACCTCACACTTGAATACCTAGAACGAGGTACCCAGTTCTGAGGCCAGATCGGCTGGAAGAGCGTCGTGGGGTTCCAAAGGTAAGATAGAAAGATTAGGAAAAAATGGTGATAAAAAGAAAACAAAATATAGTGAGATCAAGTTAACATACCGAAGCTGCATTGAAACATAAGATTAAATCAGAGAAGTCAAGTAAGGCAATAAGCCGAAAGCGTATAGTAGGGCCTTGTCTAGGTACGAAAATCAAAAGCCAGACTATTTAACGAAAGTCCTTAACACTAACAAGTGAGATCGATATTTTCTTGTTACACTAAACAATATTGAAAATATCCACCTGGCGCGGCCTGGGTCATTGGCTGCCAG
>JARPRH010000753.1:125250-140801 GCA_031763665.1 Calameuta haemorrhoidalis
TTTTGCGGTGTTGGCCCCCCCCCCCCCCCCCCCCCCGTGAAAGATTTCTGCTTATCGACGCGTCGTGAGTGAGGCCCCGTTTTGGAAGACTTCTGCTTACCGACGTCTTCAGAGTGAGCCCCCTTCTGGTTTTTTGAAGATTCCTGCTTACCGGCACCTCGCGAGTGAGTGAGTGAGATAAAGATAGAGGGAGAGAAAAAGAGGGTGCGCGCGCACGAGTCGACGTAGCTGACACCCTTCGGCTTGACGTTATCGGAAGGGGACCTTAGTTTTACGTCAGATTTCAGGCGTTTGACGGCAAATGTCAGGAATATTACGTCAGATGTCAGGGGTTTTACGACAGATTTCAGAAATTTTACATCTGACGTAATTGAGTACTTTCTAGATCCTTCTATTGCAACTCCACCTCAGTCTCATCCATGATGATCGGCAACCCTTTGTACGTTACCGAATTTTGCACTTGCGACTCCGTGGCAGCTCCCCTTTTCCCTTCACACGCCCCACAGACTAGCGTGTGGAGTCGGCGGAGATGAAAAATGACCCTTTGGCTGCCACCGAAGAATTTTGATGATATGTCATCATCATCATCATAACGCCCTGTTTTCCCTCCTTCACCTCTATCGTTCCGCTACGATATATTGGCCTTGTACGTTATACTTTGAACGTTACCGAAAAAATTGTTTACAATAATTTAATTTGCACTATTTATTCAAGAGGAATTGCGCATCGAGATGGCGGATCTTTGATACCAAAGAATTTAGTAAACCTTTGTATATTGCCGATTTAAAATTCCTTCACACTCTTAAGAAGAGTGTCCTCTATACAAGGAAGTGCTTAGTGCTCTTTTATTAGTTTACTGTCACAATTCGTCGAGTTTGGAGAAACAACGTGAACTGAAAGTAGGAATAGATTTGAGGTGATTTAATCCAACCTGTGCGAGCATGGAGTTCTCAAAAATTAACAAAATGACGCGTCTGGAGGATTTCCTGCTAACGAAATAGTTATTAGAACTTAAGGTTAAAAAAGAATACAAGATTACCAGCATAAGGAAAATTCAAACGAAATTTGGAGCAAGACACATCGTTGACGTGGAAAATAACTTCTCAGTATTCCTACCAGCAAGGATCTTGAGGGTTCTGACGGATAATGAGGATTTCTTTCAACGTATGGTTTTGGTTACCGCTGAGAATAGGCTTTATATGCGTTATTTCGGTGGGAAGTTCAACCTCATCGAATTTCAATACTTGTAAAGGTTCGTTCTCATGATTTAAATAAACAGATTGCCACGTATGTGACAAAAAAAATACAACTGCTTATTTATTTCACACACACTTTATTCTTAATCGAAAAATATACATTCCATCACCCAAATCCTTAACAATTCAACATTTTTTATTGCACAATTGAAATGCAGATCATGGTGATGCGTACCTTGAGTAAGTGAATTTTTTCGCAACTTCTGCAGCGAAGGGCAGCCCAGATCTCCAAAGTTCAGGATGTTTACCGATTGCCCCATCTTTGCCGAATTTTGATAGACTGCTTACATAGAGATGATCGTAGGGTTTTTATACTAATTTTTTCACCCCACCAAAATTAAACAGAACGCTGATATTTCGGCGAGGAAATTTTGATCTGCCTCGAATTCGAGACGAATTTCAACTGGTCCAAATTTGAGCGACTCATTTTGTTTGGAGTAACCGATGACAATTAGTAGACCGTAGGCAAGGAAATTACTCTTCCTCAAGGTTCAGGTTTCTATAGGGGTAGTATTGCGAATTCAAGAAGAGTTTATCGTCTCTGACATTGCAATGGTCAAAGTGACTGGAATTCTTATTTTTATTATTCTTTTTGCCAGTTTGGAATCCCAATATGATGTATTGAGATTTTACAAGTTCACTGGACGTCTTGACGGTCCACACGTGTTTGGATGTTATAGGGAGTAGAGAATACTCGTACAGTTCCCACGTACAGAAGCTCATAGGGATTGGGTGCACCCTTCTCGGAAATCGGAAATCTTTACATTCGTGATCAACCATTTAAATTTTTAAATTACAACTTTGCATTCTTCCAGAGCAGTTTGCACAATGGCATTGACGCCGCTCTTTGCCCTCATTGGGATTAGCGTTCACGACGATCGTATGATAATCTTCGGCAAAGCCTAGTATCATACTCAGCGGTATGGATACGTCAAAGTAACCAGCTGCGTCGTTCAATTTCTCTCTTTGCGTCCAACCAGCGTTATCCATCATGGAGCGTTGACGAGGAGTCAGGGAAAGGTAGCCCTTCATGAGACTCGTGAGACCAACGTTCTTATTTCGATCGATTTCTATACCATTCATTTCATGGCGAATCTCATCAAAGAGATGACAAATGCCGTTGTTAACCAAGGTTATGCTTCCAGCCGCTATAGAACCATCTGCCTTGATGATCTTTCCGTATACATGCAGCGAACTTCTACTCGGTAGTGAACACAGGTCTTGATGTTGAACGGAGATTCGTATTTCATCACTGTTGTTGAACGTTGACGATGCGTAAAGCTGGTGTGCATACGTTTCGCAGTGCGCTATAGACTCACCGAAGGTGATTGGTGTTAGACTGTTTAAAGTTTCTTCCTCCATGGTGAGCAGTGGATAAAAATAATGTAGCAGCAGAATGAACGTTCTAGTTTCCTCTTCCGACTCGTGTGACCTTGGGCCTCAGATTTCTCAGGAATAACAAGTTTTGAGGTGTTAACGCTTTGAAGCGCGGACGATGACTGATTCCCTTTAGACATATCGGTTCATTATTATAGTCGCTATTATAATCACTACTAATCTTTCTGTTATACACGATCCCCATTATCACATGGATTTCATGTCTATCGTCATGGATTTCAGTCTTATCGTTATGACTTCTCTCTCTTGTGAGTGATTGTTGCTAGATGCCATGTGTTTCTAAGTCTAATTTCTATTGCCTAAATTGCATTAAACTCGCCTTTCAACGTATATTGAGTGTGATATATGGCACTGTGGATACATTTGCATCATACAGGGTAATTTGATATTACTGTGCTAAAGCCTATTCTTATCTATTTCTGAATTTTAGTTGTCTAAGTTAAGTAGAGGTTAGAGCGCGAACATAAACTCTGATAAACTGTGCTAAATATAGAGTGACAAACGACCAATAAATTACCATATCTAGTGACAAAGCTTAGGGACTATGTCTATTGTCTGTATTGACTATTAGATTAGATTAGATAGTGCCAAACCTGCTTTACCAACGATAATCTTAGTTACTCACTTGTTCTGTGTGGCGCTGGCTTACGATCTATCCTAAAAGTGTCACAGCAACCAGCGCTATTTGTAAACACTCTTTAGCTGTGTTAAAGTGAAACTTCAACTGGTATCCTCGAAAGAGGCGCAAGGTGCAATGAAATCGAATTGTCCAATATGTTCATGTGATGATGAACAGAACATCCTTAAATTGATTAATGATCGTCTGAGCAAACTTGATTCTCTTGCTACACTGTCAATAGCCTTCATCAGAAATTTGATTCACTAGCTGCTGACAATGCCTCCTTTAGAAAAGAAATACTAGAGGTTAAACAGACGATTACAACTGTTAAGGAGGATGTAAATAATTTGATCAAGTGTACCTCCGCGCATGATGATAGAATAAAAATAGTTGAAAATAAACTTGTCGCTGGGGCTCTTTTACTCCGCGTTGCCTGTAACGATGTAGCAAATCAGCTGCTGATATCAGGCATCTCTGAATTTATTAATGAAGATCTGAAGAATGAACTAATACCTGTACTTACCAGCGCCTTGGAGATCCCACCGCTTGAAATTATTAAAGTAGAGTGAATGGGTGCTAAACGGAATGTGCCTCATAAGAACTTAACCGTTGGTACACAGACGGTCGGAACATCCTACTGCAACTCGCGTCAAAAGAAAAATGTGATGGTCGTCACAGGGAAAAAATCAAAACCTGATCTTAGAGCGCCTTTCATTGACGCATCTCTGCCTGATAACAAAGTGTATATCAATAAGCGTCAGCCACTGCCATTCTATCAACTGCATGGCCCTATTTTAAAGAAATTCCCTCAAATTAAGTTTAGGCTCGTGTGGATTGCCAATGCTGCCGTTTATGTGAGGAAAGATGCTAACTCAAAGCCTATCAAGGTACTTCCATCAACTGACCTACCGCAATTATCCCTGCAACTGTTTGGAATAATGAACTCTGCCTCTCCATCGTCAACATCGTCGATCGCTCCGCTTATAAACGTCTGCTGCCAGCTCATATTGATGAATTCCAGGAATTCTTTAGATATAATCACTACCATCTAATTGCTACAACAGAAACTTGGTTAAATGATAACATTTTCGATCGGCAAGTGGGGCTTCCATCTTATAATATCCTCAGAGTGGATTGTAGAGGGCGACATGGTGGTGGAGCGGCTCTTTATCTCCAAGAGGAACTAAATGGAGGAATCGTAGCATCGTCATCCTCATTCCAACAAGATGGAGTCCCTGAATTCCAGATAGCAGAAATATGGAGTTCTAATCGGTAATAATGTACCGACTGGAGAATAGTAACAATACTGTGTTTGCCGAGTTAGTGGGCGTTATAACCAAACTCGTTGTTAGAAATAACAATGAGTATTGATTCCTCCAATTAAATGATGTGAATGGTATGTATGACAAAACATTTTTTTTTCATGTCATTTCAAAAGTATTAGAAAAATCAATCTATATATTCTATATTTCAGTTTAATTGGAAAACGAATCCATCGCTATCATCGTCCTGTTAAAGATCGAAATGTATCCATATTATAAAATTTTCATGTAATGAATGTATAAAATTAGTATTCTTCAAGTAATATTTTAGATTTATACTAAATTAAGCAAGCGGCCTGTTCCAGTACCACCACCTCCTATAGTAAACCTTTTCTATATAAATAACGGTGTATTATACTATTGTTCTACTATGCGGGGTAACCTCAAAATGGGGCAATCACAAGGAGCAGAACGCAATCGAGCTACAAGAGAAAGAGAGCAGTTTCGAAGATATTGGTATCATGAGTGGCTGCGTAGCTCAGATCTCCCTCTGAAAGGCATCGTCGCATCACGTTCGCAAACAATAATTTATTCGAAAGCGCAGCGACACATGGGAATCCTACTAGATCGGATCAGGGGAACACTGCGAGAGGTTCTTGAGGAAACTCATTCTCCGGTGAACGTCAGCCTGAGAATTCAGGAGAAGGAGGAGAAAATCAAACGAGCAGATAAAAATCATTGTTATTGTGAATAAGGATGACGATGATGAGTGAAAATATATACCGTTTAAAATGAATTTCTCTATTCTTTGTGTGATTTCTAGACTCCACCCATACAGTTCGTAAAATCTGATTCGAAATTCCTGATATTTGACATAATATTTATAAAATCTGCCATGATACCCTCGAAATTTGCCGTAAAACGTCTGAAACCTAAGGTAAAACTATGGTCCCCTTCCGATGACGTCAAGCCAAAGGGGGTCAACGATGGCGGCTCGTGCCGGTGTATGCCCACACCCTCTTCTCCCTATCTCCATCTTACTCACTCATTCACTCACTGGCCAGGTGCCGGTAGGCCGGAATATTAAGAAAAAAAACCAAAAGGGGAACTCATTCCGGAGATGTCGGTAAGCAGAAATCTTCCAAAATGGGGCCTCACGACTACGACGATGTGTCGGTAAGCAGAAATCTTTCGTACGGGGCTCCAACAGCCCTAACTTATCATTCATAGGGGGCGCCAATAGCTCTAACTTAACACGGACGCAAACCTTCCTTCACTGCAGAGTGCCGGTAAGTGTCGGTGCAGGAATCTTGGTCCAAAAATCTTCTTGTGTATCTACTCGGTTTTCTATCTTTTCCGGCATCATACTATGTCACTTTATTATACCGAATTTTAACTTGACTATGTACTGGCACATCTCCTCATTGGAGGAGACAACCACAAGGAAAGGAAGAAAGGAACTTGACTATTTTTTCCCGACATTTATGGTTTATCTGTTTTCCGCATATGTTACTAGGAATGGCATCCTTCTCTTAATTAATTAAGAACTTAATCATATTAAATTCTCAGTGGTACCGTCTTACCGGAATATTTCTCGATGCCTTACGTTGTTGCTATAACGTAGTGGCGTACCTAGTATTAATTCCGTTTCACTAATTAAAATTATTTTCTTGATACACATATGAGAACGTGCCAATCCTCTTGAGCATTTTTATACCGACTGTACTGCTTGTCTTAACTTATTTATACTAATATTGTACCTGTGTGTAACTCGTATCCTTCGTATATTCCGTTTTCGACTCTTTCCAATTGTCGGGAAATTTTGCGAATTTATTCCTTGATTTTCTATTGATACGAATCGATTTATTACCGTATTTATTGAAATCTCATTTAACGTCTCTTTTTCGTCGGCGCGGATTCGTCCCGCAGCGGTATCGTACAGCCAACAGGGCCGTAGTCCCTCGCGCTAGTTCCGCGTTTAGTTTAAGAATTTTAGATTATATCGAATCCCTTAAGAGACTATCGCTTTGTAATTTTAGTTTTGCTGCTTTGTAATTTTCGTTTGGATTTTTCGCACCTTTATCGTGGATTTTACCCGCCTAATTTCGAAACCGCTTCACAATCTGCCGTATCTTTTCCGCTTCGACCGCTCTGTACAATCTCTAACTAGCCTGCATGTACTTTTCGCTTGCTTTATTTAATATAGGTTCGGTACGTTAAACTTACCTATCTTCCTTTGTTTTTTTTTTTACGATTTCGATTTTTTTGATTTTTGTGGCGAATAACGTCGCAAATTTGGCGTCCAACGTGAGACCCATAAGTCATAGGCTGGGGCGGAGAAGTAGTTAGATTGAAATTTTTGTTGTTTTCTTGCTAACACAAGCCTCCACGTTTTTGGCCATTTACGACTAACGTCGAACCATCGTTTATATCTCTCCTGTAATCCTTCCATTTCTGCCGTTTCTTCCCATATCCAGATCTTTGCCCCATGTCCCATCACTGTCCAAACTAATGTTTCAAATAGCCATATTTTTCTTCTCCAGTCTTTCCCTAATTTTCTTTTCCCCACACATGTGTCATTACAACTACTGCCTTTCTCACCCTGTTCCTTACCTGCACTTCCTGCTCACCGTTTGTCTTAAACATATATCCTAGATATTTAAACTCCTTCACCTTTTCTACTTTCTTCCCTCTCCACCTCCATTCCACTGTCTTCTCTCTGCCTCCTCCTTTCCTAAATCTCATTATCTTAGTCTTCCTCACATTCACCTATAGTTTCCTTTTACCTCAATGTACCGTTGTAGCCTCCCTCCCACTCTTACCCGTCTCCATCTTCCTTTCTTGAGCTCTTCGCCCATGTCTGCCGTCAGTAAGTTGAAGAGTATCGGACTTAGCGGACACCTCTGCCTTACCCCCTCCCTGTCCAGAATTCCTCTCCCACCTCTTTCCTCGCCTTCACTCTACTTATTATTTCTCTATATACTTCTTCTATTCTTTCTCTTTGCCCTTGCCTTATCCCCTTCTTTCCAACGCTTCTCCTAATACCCTCTTATCTGATTCGACGGACATCTTTCTCTCGCCTCTTCGCCAAAATTGTTGTATATATTTTGTACAATGGCGGCATCAGAGTCGCCGCTTTGTAGTCCTCTACCTTGTTCCTTTTCCCCTCTTAACTGTAACATAGGCATTATTATCCCCTCCTTCCACTCTTGCGGCTACTCCTCCTTCCTATCCTTTTGTTTGATTTTTCCCTGTTCCTCCTTCCACTCTTGCGACTACTCCTCCTTCCTATCCTTTTGTTTGACTTTTCCCTGTTCCTCCTTCCCCTGCTCACTATCTCCTACAATTTATTTTCCATTCTTGATTCCGCAATTTCTCTTATCATTCTCTGCTTCTCTTCCTCTTTCTTCCTTTCAAATATCTTCCTGTACTCCTTTTTCCTGTCCCTGTAGCTTCTCTTCTCTTCCCTCTTTTACCTCGCTGTTTCTCGTCTCTGTTTTCATTTTCTCTCTTATCTCTCCCGTTATCTCCTGTGCCTCCTCTCAATAGTATAGATGTGCCGGTTCTGGACCAGGATTCCTGTAACCGACATTTACCGACATTCGAGAGCCTTCGAAGGTGGGTGTACGTGCTAAGTTGGCACCACGTACGCCCATCATTTCTGGAAGTGACGTCATCAAGACCCTCGATTCCAAGAATTTTCGCTCGAATCTGAGAATTTTACGTCACATTCTGGGAATTTTCCCTAAATTCTAGGAATCGCACACGATCTAAAACCTTCTAGATGCTTCTAGAAGTTTTGACGGTTCGTATCCGTGCTAAATCGTGAAGGATCGTCCCCAGAGCCAGCGGCCCTCTCACGCGACGTTTTGGTGCAGCCACTTATCTCCTATCCTAGCGAAGCTTGTAGAGCCTTCTAGAAGCATCGATGAACCCCCTCCTCCCTCCCCAACCCATGTAAATTTCAGACGGCAGTCTTTAGCGGACAGCCAATTTGACGTTGAACGTTATCTCGCAGAATTACGCATCAAAGATGTAGCCCTCCAGAATGCAGCATCGATTCCAGGAAATTTGTCGGTTCTCATCAGCCATTCGATTCCAGGAAGTCTTCGTGCAGGTTTGTGCAGGCTTCGAACGGCAGCTCCCGGCCTGAAACTTTCGACGGCTCCCTCAACCCCCATGCAGACTTCAGGCGGCAGCCGGACACTGTTTTGGTCTTATTATTTAGAGTATTGAATTACTCGCAGTAGATAAGCGACCCTTTGTGCATTTCCGAAAGCACGCGCGATTTTGATGTAGCGTTCGAGTTCAAGGTGTGCAATTCGGGTAGGTGTCTTATCGCTCGAGCCGATGCAAAACAATTCTAGGAACACCTTGAAATCTTCGTATAAAAGGCCCTTCGACGATGCGCAGCGATCATTGTTATTCAAATGCCCAAGGTTGGTATCAATAAAATGGATTCTGGAAAATGTAAGAAGTTGATCGAGATTATGAAAGGAACATATAAACTTTTGAAGAAGGGATCATCGATTGCAGAAGTTGAAAAATGGATGAAAATTGGCAGTTAGAATATCAAACTTTTGAATAAAATTTTGAAAAACGTTACTGTTACGATCTGAGAGAAAACCAAAATTTTAACAACGATTGGAATCCTTAAATCTTTGAATTGGAATCCTTAAGCCTTTGAAAGAAAAGAGGTAGCAGAGTGCGTTGGAATGACTTGAAATCTGCCGTTAACAGAAGAATAAGGACTGGAGTGATTGCAAACTTGTGACACAAGGACTTGGAGCGTTTCCTGGAAGATTCCAGACAATTTTTCACTGTTAGAGTAAAAAACGCACTTCAACAGGAGGGAAATTTGAAAGTGAATGTCGTCTTGTCTTGTAAATTCGAGACCATGAAAGGTGGTGAGATTGTCGAAGAACTAAAATTCTTAAATACGAAAAATTAAGTTTTCTACCATCCATTGATATCAGCAACTAGTTTACCACAAATGTGCAGGAAGAAATGCTAACTAAAATTGAAGACTTTCAAGAAAAAGAATCAGACTGGGAATTGCTTGAAATTATAAACTTGGCGGTGAATATCAACAAATATATTCCAATACATGGCGGTCAGCGTACCTTCATCTACCAAAGGATATGCAAAATAAAATAGCAGTTGTGAACATTAGAAATAGTGATCTATACTGCTTTCTCTGGTGCGTTACCGCAGCTCTTCATTCAGCAAAAGATCATGTAGATAGGATCAGTTTGTATCCTCACTTCAGCTCAGTGCTACGGTATGAAGGCTTAAATTTCCTTATTAGTTTAAAAGATATTTAAAAATTGAAAAGATGAATGATTTGGCAACAAATGTTCATGGAATAGAGTGCGATGAGAATAAGAGTAATAATGAGATAGTACCAATTTAATGAAGTCAAGAAAAATCGAATAAAAAAGTAATTCACCTATTTATGCTAGAAACGAAAATTTACTCAAATGAAGATGAACTAGATTTTACAGATTATAATGTTGACCACTTTACTTGGATCCAAAATCTATCTCGCTTATTGAGTTCTCAAATTTCAAAGCATGGGCATTGTACCAGACTGTGCGATAGATGCCTATGCCACTTCACAACAGAAACTTCTTTCGAAAAACATAGATACGACTATAAATAAAAAGGATAAAATTCTAAAATTCAAAAACCATAAACACAAAGAACCTGTGCCACTTGTTATATATCCCGACATTGAGTGTATTTTAGAGCCAGTTACAGATATTTGTAGATCGTCAAACACAATGATTTATCAAAAGCATGTTCCACACAGCATCGCGTAGTATCTCCAATGTAACTTTGATGACCATCCCCAAATTTAAAGCCAATCGTTGAAATAATTCTATAAATCCTGCTTTATGAACGAATTAACACAGTTAGCTCAATTCGTAGAATTTCACCTTCAACGCAATGTATCTATGGAACCATTGAATTTCGAACAGAAAAATAAATTTCATTCTACATAGACTTGTCACATTTGTGAAAACCCGTTCATATATCGAGACATTAAACATCGCGAACATTGTCATTTTACGGCTTAAAACGGAGGAAGCTGGAAGACTTGGAGCAACGAAAAGGAGAAGGAAATAAAGAGAAATAGGAGCAGGAAAAGAGAAGGAAAGAGAAATATCGATAGACGGCGGCTCCGCAAAGAGAAGAGAAAAAACGATAAGAAGAGTAGAAAGAGAGAGAGAATCAAGCGGTCGACAAAATCTCCAAAAGTATACCCGGTTCAGAGGCTAGCTCACCTGGAAGAGCATCGTGGCGTTCAAAAGGCTAGGCGGGAAAAGAAAGGGGCAAGCGATAGAGAGAAAAGGTAAATAGAACATAGCAGAGAAAGATAGGTAAGTTTAACGCACCGAAGCTATATTAAATACAGCAAGAAAGCGACATGCAAGCCATTTAGCAAACTACAACGGTTGTAAAGCAAAAAAGATAAAATTCATTTTGAAGCGATACGGAAAATGGATTGGTAGAATCCCATATAAAGAAAGCGGGATTTACCAAAGTGTTAAAGATCGAAACGGTATAACAAAAATCCTTAGACTCATTTTGAAAAGCGATAGTTTCTTGACGGATTTTATATAAACTAAAATTCTTAATCTAAACGCGGAACTAGCGCAAGGGACTACGGCCCTGTTGGCTATACGATACGGCAGCGGGACAAATCCGCGCCGACGCAATCCATATGTTGAACGGAACTTCAATAAATACAATATACGAAAGCAATGCGGGAACAAATAATGAAATAATTATCGATACTAACGCAACGAACAGATTCACTCGCGAATGTCCCGACAATTGGAAAGAGTCAAAAACGGGAGATACAAAGATTACGATTAACACACAGGTATAATATTCACTCAAATAATTTAACACAAGCAGTATAATCAGTATAAAATCATTAAGAGAAGTGGCACGCTCAAGAACTCTCGTTGGCGGTTCGCTTCGTGCTCGTGATGGAGAACGTAGATTTGTCCAGGACGATAGACGCGGTAGGCGAGTGCGAATAGGAAAGCTCCGAAAAAAATAAAAGCGAAAAGCATAAAAATGGAACAGAAACAAGTATAAATGACGGTAGGCGAACAACAGAGTGCGTAACGATAGGCGAAACATGCAAAGCAGTCTTTGGAATGTCGGGTGATTGATGTTTGGAGAGCCATTGTAGGTGGATAATTCTTTTTCCTACTCCTAGCATTATTTGTGACTGAATTTCCGAAATTCACGTCAATCCATATAATTTAGATCCTCTTCATTATTATACTGCATCAGGCCTTGCTTTTAATGCTGTGCTTAAGTTACTGGCGTTGAACTTGAGTCTTAACCGAGTAGAGATGTTCAATAGCTCACCCGAGTGTCTTTTGGATGCGGTTCTGAACCTTCACGGATTAGCCGCACCAGCTCCGGTGAGGACTCCCAATTTATTAATTAGTGAAGGGATTTCGCTTTGATACGTCCGATTCGTTCTGCTACGTTCTCCATCCGTTGCCCTCTGTATCGCACGCTATTTGCCTGACGCTTACCTCAATCTGACGCTTGCCTCTCTACCTCAATCTAGCAGCCTGACCAGTCGTGCATTTCCGTAACCGTCCGTTCCCGTTCGTGCATTCAGTTGCGTTTGCTGATTTTACGCGACCCCAAAAATCGACAGGATCTGTTAAGTTATCGTCTTTTCTGATAGGTTCCGTCAGAGCTCTCGTTTTGGAGTTAGGCCCGTGCTACCTCAACTCCAAGGTCATACCGCGGCTCGTCAGTTCCCGGTGAAACAAGAATTGTCTGGCGCCCGCCTGGCTTGTGGATGCATGAGCGAAGGGTGGATGGCCGAAGGTAACGTATGTTAGTTCTCGGATTTTTCATTATCGGTGTCGAGTTAAGAAAATAAATTAGAGTACATAAATTTAAATACTGAAATGAGAAAAGAAGTCGGATAATGATTTTGAAAAAAACTTCTTTAAACTTATGAATATTGCGGTTTTTGACAAGAGAATGGAAAATGTAAGAAAATAAAAAAATGTTAGACTCATTACGAAATGGGATGGAAGGTATGGAGCAAAGGCTCTTATAGCGAAACTAAATTTCCATAGCTGCATTGTTTTTGACGAAGATACGGTTATAATCGAGCTAACTCGTGTTAAAATTAAGTTCAATAAGCCAATATATGCAGGATTTTCCATTCTCGATCTCTCCAAAATATATATGTATGACTTCAATTATAATTACGTTTAAGAACTAGAATACGTCTGGTAATCAAGCTAAATCGACAGTCTTCTTTATGATTTTACCGTTCCGACCATATATGATTATATCAAATGTGATCTTGATAAATTCGATACCTCAGACTATCCCCCAGATAATATTTACGGTATACCACTAATAAATAAAAAAATATTGGGTTTACTGAAAGATGAAAATAATGAGAAAATTGTGGCTGAATTTATAGGATTATGAGCAAAATTGTACTATTTCAGAGTGCTAGAAGAAGGCAAACCTAAAAAGCGGGCTAAGGGGTGAAAGGATCCACACCAAAGATAATCACTTTTAACGATTATAGGCAATGTCCTTCATGCCATAAAGATTTAGTTAAAACTCAAAAATTAATTCAGGGAAAAATACAGAAAGTTTATACCGTACAACAGAAAAAATAGCACTGAACTGGAGTGATGACAAGATGGTCATTATTCCTGGTACGACCGACACCCTTCCGTGAGGTTATATGATGTTTGATGTATATATAATAAGAATGTACAAATGTAAATAATTTGTATAAAATATAAATAACAAGACGTAATAAATATTTTAATTCTGGTTCATTTCAAACACCTTAAAAATGCGACTTATCGGTTGAACTATTGTGCGAATCATCGAAACCTAACCATTTCGCAAATAGCGTCTTTCCAAGTTTCCTCAGTACCTTCTCCATAAGATATATGATATGTCGGGATACTTAATGCTGGTAAGTTTATGTTCATAGAAGCCACCTTCGATAGGATGATCCTGGTAGTCCTTTAGGGCAATTTCAACTGTCCAATTGGGTGTGTATGTAGTCGTTTTCGAAAATGTGTTTAAATTTGCTGATGCGTACTCTGTCACCGACTTCAAACTCTGATCATTTAAGTGTGAACTTGACTTTGAATTAGTTGTACACCTATTGTAGTAATTCCTTCTCGTTTCGAGCAGTAATATCTGTCGGCTTCATACCAATGGTGCGATGCTTACTGTTATTGTAAGAGGATACTAAGTCCGATAAGATATTCAGCCACCAGTGATTGCTCTGTAGGCTAAACTGCATTCACATCTTACTTTTCAGAATGCGATTAAAGTATGCCTCAAGTTACTGAATGTTGATTGCAGAGTAATTCCATACTTTTGCATAAGATCTTTGAATTCGGAATTGTAAAACTCTCGGCCTTGGTCAACATGCAATTTCTTTGGGATTCGACCCTGCGTCAATATAGATCTCACAGCGTCTTTAGCCTTCTTTCTCTTCGTCGGCATGGCCGAGTACGATTAAAGCGCTCGCAGTTTGATGCCTTCAAATTAATGAATGCCGAGTATAGAGTAATAGCGTGTTTTTACATAAGATCCTTAAAACTCTCCACCTTGGTCAACATCAATTTCTTCGGGATTCACCCTGCGCCAATATAGAACTCATAGCTGCTGTGACGTCTTTAGCATTTTTGCTCTTCGTCGGCACGGCCCAAGCAAACTTTGATAATATATCGATAACTGTGAGCAGATACTTGTATCCGTGGTTCTCTCTCACTGACGCTGATATGTCAACGAGATCCGCTTGCTAAGTCTCGTCCAGGCCACGGATGTCAACTTGTGGGCGTTGATAATTTTTCCTGACAGGTGTATGCAATTCCTTCACCACCGCTAACTTTTTTCCATCCATTCTCCAGCGCACTCAGTCTGACGTCCAGGTGGGAAATGATCAGAGAGTTGCGAATAAACGATTCTTGCCCCGGCTCGATATCAGCTCGCAAACGTCTCAACGCATCCTTCGTGGTAAAATCGAGCGATTGAATCATCAGGTTGTTGTTATCGATATCATTGCGCATTCTAACAGTCACGTGAAATACGGTATTGAGCTCCTACTTCACTACAGTTTTCCTCCTCGGGATCGGCGACGTTGCACAGCCTCTTGTTATCAATGTCGTAGTGTCCAGCAGCAGTGAATTTGAACCCAACGCCAGGGACACCGCGGTCCTGCTACTCAACTGACGTCCAAACACGTCGAAGCTCATATTCAAAGTGGCGATCGTGATCGTTTTATCGAATTAATAAATGATACCCATCTGCCGCAATTCTTCGATAATCGTTGGGATCGTCCCAGTACGCGTAATCAGTTCGTCTGTCCTTGGCAGCGACCATAATCCACGGTACAATACTTTTACCCGTTGCAGAGAGCTGTTCGACCGGTTTTGCAACAATGTTTTTTAATTTGAAACTCTTGCTCTTACGCCCGATGTTCTCTCTACCCAAATTTATCATTTATGATGGCGCGCTCGACCCCAGCGGCCATGTCAGATCTACGGCTCCGCTCGTCAGCCCCTCTGCCCGAAAATCGCGAACGCGGGGAGGAATCGCCGCTCCCCAGCCGAGCCGCCAACCTTTCGTCGACTAATTGCAACTCCACCTCCTCTCTTCGTGCAATCGCGGCTCTATGAATCTCGGCGCGCTCCTTGACGGCTTCCGTCAAGAGGCGTCTCGTGCACTTACTCACGCCGGACACAATCGTTTCTGCCCCTATACCGATATGCGACTCACCCGGCGTTGGCTCTCCTCCTTCTGGTGGTAGTCCCATGCGGTCCTCTGACCGCGGACTGGGATCGGCCGGTGCTTTCTGGACCGCCATCTCCTCATTGCTTTAGTACTCGCCATCGTCCCTCCTTTCCGTCGCGGTATTGTTGGTCCTCCGTTTTTTCCCGGCCACGGCCTTTTTTTTTGGGGGGGGGGGGGGGGGGGCACCTCTTC
>JARPRH010000755.1:7718-21725 GCA_031763665.1 Calameuta haemorrhoidalis
GTAAAGTGCTCCTGACCACCTTCCTGTACAGCCGCCAGGAGCAGGAAGCTGTCACCGTCTGGCGCGAAAACCGGATGCGGCTGAGCATCGAGCCACTGTCCTTCCGGCGCCCTCTCCGAGTGCGTTTCCTCGCACTCCCAGGTCGGCGTACGGCAGCCTGAGACTATCGATAGATTCTGAGACCTCGTCATCCAGACAACGGCTATCTGAGCAGAATCATCGCCTACCCAACCGGCAGAGATCAGATAGTACTCTCTGAAAGTGACGTAATGACTGTCAGTGCTGTCTTTAAAGAAAATCATCTGAGCTTCTACAAGGTAATTATTTATCACCGATATAATAACGTAAGTCACTGATTCGATACTCACTGTCCATCCAAAGCAGGTGGTGGCTTTAATTTGACCTTAGCTACAGTGGCATTTGTCGTATTGGCAGCACTGGTGTTGCTCAGATCAAACATCCACAATTCCACTTCGGGATTGGGTGAGCCTGGCGTCGGATACCTGACCGATCTAGACGGTGGAAAGAAGCCTTTTCTAGCTGAACCGAGTGGACTGGAACTAGCTCCATCTTGGCCTATTTGAGCACCAAACCAAGGGAACTCCAGAGCGGTGACTTTGGTATCGTTGAAGCTGGCGAACAGGATATGCGATCCGTCTGGACTTGGCCAGATTGCTTCCGGACGTGGCAACACCTCCTCCTGGTACAACCAGTCAGGCACCCCGTTGTAAATAACCCCCGGTATTCCGGTGTCCGTGATACGCGTATCTTCTGGTGCCGAGGGTGTTATCCTCAGATAAATATCATTATCGGATATCATCAGGAGTGCCGTGGTGTTGCCGAGCCAGGCCGCGTGCTGGAGTCGACTCTGCTGAATCCTCGACGAAGCATGTAATCTGAGTGGAGTATGGTGACTAAAGAGAGGAAAACAAAATTGGTCTTTATAAAAAATTCTTAATAAGAGACGACAAAAATTCAATTTCAACTACAAAATAATACTCACTCGTTGGTAACATCATAGACCGTATAGTGGGCCGTAAAAGTGTGACGGAATACCTAAAACAAAAAGTAACTCGGTAAACTTTCCATTATGCCTAATTCACTCACGCTCTCTAAAATGATAAAAAACTATAGAAACGAGCCATCTAGAAGATACAGCCAAGTAACGTACGTATAGTTGGACTACGAGGAGGCCTGATCAATTCAAAAGTAAAACACCATGATTTATTCCACAGAAGTTCAAGGCGAGTTCACACTAGGATCTTCATCGGCCATAGAAGTTGTTATTCGCCCTGGTAAGAGCATAGAGGAAGTAAACGACAACGAGATCAACGAGGTAGTTTTACAGCTTGAATGGTAATGTCGGCGATGGCCATAGTCTCGCTGTAGAGACTGCTTGGCTCAACGACAACAAGTACGGCCCATTAAAAAAAGGTTAAATGAAGTGAAAAAAAAAACAAAATAAGCCCCTAAGCACATAACGTTTTAACGGTAGATTCCAAGCGATTTTTAAAAGCCTTCTAATCGGGCCACCCGTTTATCGTTCGTTCAGGATTAAAAGCAGGGAAGCAGTGAGTCCCAGGACCATAGATACCAAGGCCAGCGAAGGTACCAACCGAAGTCAAAGAAATAAAATGGCTATGAGGATGCTGCACTACACGTGCAAACAAAATACATCGCCAACAGCATTCGGTGCAGGGAATCTCGTTACACAGCTTGAACTCGCAGAATAGCCACGAGGAATACCGCAAGTCTCAAATAGGGTAAAAGCTGAACGTTATTCAGGGTAGGTAGAACCAACCGTATTATTTGTTCTACTATCGGCCTACCTGACCCAGCATCGATCCAATGACCGAAGGTATCAAGTTTAAAATACGAAAATTGACTTACCGGTTTAACATTGTGCTTGAAGAGTACGTAGCGAAGATCGGAGCTGCACTGATAACCCTGGACGTTGAGTTGCCTCTGAAAATGAAATCATTTAGGGGTTACTCATCCGAAGACACGTGGTTTCCTTATGCGAGTGGCAAGGGTCAAACGACGAGATGGACACGGCTCACCAGGATTTACGAGTGTCTGGCCACGACAGACCCTGGACGGACGATAGTCCTTTCTGGTATAAAGGAGAAGGCGAAGAGTTCGGCAGACGACGACGCGGAGTCTGCGTCTTCCGGCAGTCGCGGAGTGCGAGAAGGTTTACGAGGGTCTCGCGAGAGCCGCGTGACTTTTCGTGTCGAGGTTTGTGCTGTCGGAGGATGAAGGAGGGTGAAGGAGGGGGGTGTGCGTGTGTGAGTGTGTGTGTGTGCGCGCGCGCGCGTACGTGGGATGCGAACGTAAGGTTGACGTGCCAAGGGTGGTAGTAGTGCGGATCGGTGACGCGGGCGCGGCATCCTGGTGGACGCCAGATCGCTTTGGATCAATGCCGCCCCACGGTTTTCGCTTGTTCTGGTGTCCCGAGCCGAGAGCGAGTCCTGCCCGTAAGGGATGAGGATTTGGAACTCGTCCACCGAGCCAGTAGCTACCCTTTACTATACTCACTGGCTACGTCTACCGTCCCTGTACCCCCCCCCCCGCCCCCCACCCCTATCGGCATTTTCTCTTTCTCTCCTATTCGATTCCAGTCCTTTCTCCCTTCCTCTCTTGGTACAAGGCTAGCAAACTGACTCACCCTCTTACACCGTCGAGATCAATCACCCTTGTGTTTCCGTATCCGTGCTCGGTGTGCTTTCCACTTTTCTACATATATATATATACACACACACGCACACATACCATTACCAGACTGTATAGAGAGATACATAGATATTGCTACCAAGTGCAATATACCAAGTCCCGGTGAATCCCTAGAAAACTACCCTTACCAATAGCCGTAAAGGAAAACTAGGAAAACTAGGAAAACGCTTTGCATGCCCTTGGCTATTCTCTGGCAGCCCCTTAGACGATGCTCGCTAGCCTCACTCTCCTACTATTGTTATGAGCTTGCTTTACGAGAAGGGCTGGAAATCGCATGTAGGGAAAAGATGGAAAGATCCCAGCGCTGCTAGCCGAGGCTGACAATTATTTGAGTGCTATCTGTTTGCAAAATGACCACCTAAACAGACAATCCGAACAATTTTCAAATATAGTCACGACTCGGCACAGTTAATTTTATAAACATGGTTGCAGACTCTAACTATATCTATATCTATAAAGAGTCCTAAATTTCGGCACGTCACACAGGCGCCTCGGAGATGCAGTAATTTATAAACTAGTGACATCGCTTACACGGATCTGTCTACGTGCGTTTTCGAATCATAACTTACCCTAATGAGATTAATCAGGAACAGTGTCTGTCCGCGCGTCTAATAAGGACTGCTCACACCAAATATTTTATCATTTATCAATAAAATAGTGTACACGAATACACTATAGCCTCTGTATACGGATATAGTATCATTGTGGGTTTTGATTTTGATGAAAACAAAAAAACAATACAAGCTGTGCAGTGGTATCGTGACCAAAAAATCATTACGTATTTTTTTAAAATTATCAATGGGGAGTTAAACAATTACTCGTGTACAGTCTGTACGGTTAGTTTTATTTTCTCATTGTCACCACGTTAATATTTGCTCAACTCGAATGTACTAAAAACACGACAGCCGAAACCAATCGCAAAGGTCATATGACGTTCGGGTACTTCTGGGTTGGCCCCAAGTTTGGGTCACAGGGTGGAAGAAAATGGGACAGCTTGAAAAACTTTTTTTCCCCATAATATGGTTACCCACGTGAGGTGAAGTTGTACGCGACTGCAATAACGTCCTGGGACGTTTTAATTGGGTCCTTTTTTGGCAGGGGATGACATCGATGATGATACGTACGAGGGTGTGATTCGAAACGAGAAGAGAAACCGAATTGTTGGATGTGTCCAGGAGAGCCAGAGAGCCGTCGTCCGCTTGGTAGACGAACTTTTCGTGAGAAATCCAGGCTGGTGGTAACCGATGGGGCGTCAGGTCTCCGCGAAGGCACTCTTCCAAGCTCAGTCTCCTTCCGCTCCAGTAGAGGAGCTCGTCGACGTAACTAGGAGTTCAGGATCGTTCGTTAGGAACCGATAAGATATGTAGATTTAAAAAAAAAACATTTTCACCTTTGAACTAAACCATTTATCATTTTTTTAAATAGGTGGATCCAAGTTCAAAGTGCATGAAGACTTACCCAAGGAGGTAGATGGCCGTGACAATTCCGGCTATAACAAGTCCAATAACCAGCAGAGAGAAAACTATGCTCCTCCAATTGTGACCACCCTCGGCGTACGTCAAGTCCTGAAATTAGTAACCGCACCGGATGAAGACACTTATCCATTGTCCAGAAATACATTAAAAGCTTGTCTTTGCAACGAGCATGCAGAGTGTAGACGGAAGACGAAGAACCCTAATATAATACATGATGAAAGAGCCAGAGTCCCTGGATCATTTGGATATGTCTGAATCAGCAAGAGAACCGATACCAAAGTCAATTCTCGATGATCCCCCCAGCCATTAACGCATAATCGTACCAGGACATTATGACCTTCGACCAGCCTAATAAAACTGCCGTGATCTATTTCACGCACGACACAGTTAGATCGGGTCTACCCGGAACTGCATCCACGTGCATAGTAACACTGGGACATCGCTGCAGGACTCGAGTCGACTTGGTCACATTCGAGCAAGTATCAAACACGCTTGGCTCTTGGTTAATGCTCGTTGCCATGGGACTTTGGCGAACGTGTGACCAAACACATGGTTATGTAACTACATGAGCTGGTACACATAGCGAGGGAGTTAGACATCACGACGCCTTCGTACAGTCAGAATTGAAAATACAGGACTACTGGATCAACCATGGGGCTGTACCTGACTCTTGGAATTTCGAGCAATTAAACAGGATCTCTGATGACCTCCTATAAATCTACATCACGACCACTGTTATTTAGATGAGTGGTCCACGCGTCCCGCATACGTAGGGTCGACTATTAGGGGAGACCAGGTTGCAATTTGGTAATCTAGACATCGGAGGACTACTACGCATCCTCTTCTTCTCGGTCGAACGATTCAATGGGGACGATCGTTAGCGCTCGAATAGATTGTGTATTGATAAACGATTGACTTCCTCCGTGAGGACTTGGCCCGAGTTGAGCGTCGATTGGCTGACATCAGGCTGTAATCGCTTTTTGACGACTCGTTCATCCTGATGAATATTGCCGCGTTATCTGCAACGGGGATGCTGAGGATGTTCGGTAATGGCGACTGTTTGACGTCGATGTCTGCGCCACTGTGCTGAGGTCTCTCGCGTCAGTTGGGTACTGTGGGATTTTGGTGGTCCGGACCTAGTGGTACATTGGAGAAGGAAGATCTCCTCTTACTCTTTTATTCTACCGGATTCGCCATAGATCAATGACTTCAAGAATATGCATATCCTGACACTTATTCATCTTCTTTGATATCCTTGATTATCTCTTGTATTTCATACTAAAAGTATACTAGTAATTCCAAGACTTTGAGAATTTTCGTAAGGGTGTTGGATGCTGTAATTTTTTTTCTCATAAATTTTCTGGGATATCGATACACGTCGTTGCAGTGCAAATAGGACAATGCCGAAGTAATGGTTACTGTACCGTAAAAGAAGAAGAGATAAAGAAAACCCGAAGAAGAAGAATAAAAAAGGAGCGTCACGATCGTTGCAGAATCTTGCCAATAGCTGTTGAACGTTCAAAGTCAAAGAGGTTGAAGATATCTGGAACAATGTAAAGCGTTCATCCACCTATTTTCCAGCAGCAGGGAACAGAAGGAGAAACATCAGCGATAGATGCTTTGGAATTCAACCCCGTTGGCAATAATCGAATTATTTCACGCTGTTCGCGAGTTTCCATTCGCAAATCTCACGCCAAAACCATTTGGGGTAGCTACCACCTTCGTAGCTCGGCCATGGTTGCCATATATATGTATATATACATAGGATATAAACGGATAGGTAGTTTCGTCGCTCGCGACAAATTCAGCCGCAAATGGTCGCCAGGACGACTCGACGAAATTCCCTTTGAGAATTCCGATCGCTCGTACCTATTCCTGTGGAAGCCTATACAAGTGCCGTGCACGTACCGGATACTGGATACCCCAATATAACTAGATGGTATTTCTTAAAGCTTAAGGCTGATACTAAAATCCCTGTCAGGAACTAAGGGTTCAAATCCTTTAACGTCCCATTCACAAGTATCGACCTCAAATTATTATGGAGACTTTACTGATTGTCTGATAAGGCAAACTTGTCGTACCCTTGATTTAAGTCCAGCGGGAGTCACTGGACCGAGAATAGTAATGAGCGCAGGACGAGGATCAATTAGTACAAGGGTGGCTCGACGGGTGGTAGCTGCTCGAAGAATCGACTTCAATTTTCGAGCGATTCGCCGTTCTTGGTTCCCGTGCAAAAGGTCTTCGCCCTGGGACTCCCTTCAATGGGAAGACTGACGGTAACACTGCGGGAAAGTATGAGAGGCTGCGAAGAGAAGGGCGAGAGGTCAAAGAAGATGAGGTTCGTTTCCGATCGAATAAATGAAGAGGCCACCAAAGTGCGAGGGTCCTGTCTGGTCAATTAGAGTCTAGGGAGAGAATGCGAGAAACGGAAGCGCGTGAAGGACGACGCTTTGCACTTGCGGCGTGGGTAATTTAAAATGAAGTGTCTGCAGTTGCAAGGGGTTTATGGGTAATTGGGTACACGTAGACATCCTAACGAAGCCAGTGGCGCGGATGGATCGAATAATTATTCTCTGTCGATTAAAGTCCCTGGAGAAGTTTCTCTACGTAGAGATTAAATCAGGAATATTATGTCGAGGATGTCGCCTGGGGTGTGCATTTCCAGTAATATCCACTCCATTCGGGTTTTCATGAAGAAATAATTATCAGACCGTTCTACCGGGACAGGAACATCATCTTCGGGAGGCAGTAATCCGGGGTGCATCTAATTAATATAAAAACTCTTGAGTGAAGAGAGGAGGACGAGCCGAACGTGCTCCGGCACTTGCTAACTTGATCCAGAGCCATTCCAGGGCAGACTAAGAGTTTTACTAGAGGCAGATCAACACGGTGCAACTTCTGACTAAAATCGGAGAGCAGCCAAGTTCCAGGGTCGTTCCAGGGTGGTTCCAGGGTGGTTCCGACGCACTGCGAATGAAGAAGGTGGAAGATGGTTTCAAGGAGTCAACTTGCTGGTGGACGAGCCTACTCGAGTACTGGAATGTGTCGCTCGTGGATGCTCCGGAAGAAGGATACTCGTAATCGAGCATTCGAGGTAATAGGACTGGACGATGACGACGACGACGACAGACTGTCCAGGACGAGAAACTGTCAATTTATCGATGAACACCTGGTGCTCGCTCTCCGGAGTTCCCTGACAGCATGCCCTATGCAACATCATAGACACCACGACATATCGAACGACATCGAGAGGATGAAGCTGGCAAAGGATTACCTCTTTTACCTGGGCAGACTTCGATCTGGGATCGGCGACCTGGACGGTCTCGTCGGGAGGTAGCCGCCAGGAGTTCCTTTCGACATTGACGCTGGCGTTCATAGCGGCCGCCTCCGCCTTCTAGTCCTACTTCTAGCCAGCTCGTCCTGTCCAGCCACTTCCAGGTCCCCAGGGTAACCCCTGGGCCACTCCTGGGCCACTCCTGGGGCCGAGATCCAAACCTCCAGTCCACAGTGTCTCACCTGAAAACACACGAGAAACATGAGAAACATGAGAAACATGAGAAAACGATGTTTTCAACTATTAAAAGGTATTTAAAGGTATTTAAAGAAACGACGCACGAGACACACGGTGTGCACTTCATTTACGAATTCTTTCCGATGAAAAACCGAAAGTTCCCGAGCACCAGGATACATGGACTCGATGGGGATTAAAGTGGCAGCAAAGTGCACAGTAAAATGAGCGCACGATGGCTCCGTGCTATAATGCCCGCCTCTACGAACGCAGCATTCCTTTATGAATATATTTTCCTCGTAAATATATACCGGGTGGTTTTCTAGAAAAAGGTCACAAAGTTATGGCCACCTATGGTAGCTACTATCTATCTATAACGTTTATCCCGTGGGAGTCTTCCACTTTCGTCTATCTTTATTTCTCTATATCATCTCTTTATCACGTGCCCAAGCTTCTCTTCCTCTTATTATTGGCATTGTAGTTTATTCAGAAATTTCTTGCACAGACTGTATGCTTTATAACTTATACTGCGATTGAAATAAGTATATACCGAGAATAGTCTCCAATCAATAATCTCTGCATCTTCGTATTGATTTCTATTGAAAATCATAAAATATCATTGCCAATCATAAATGTTTACCTCGAAACAAAATGAGTAAACACGTGACTCTTCTCTTGAATATTTATTCACTCGAATATTCAATCCTATCCATACCGAAGCAAGTAACGATCTTCTTTTCTGGATTTTTGCTTCTCTGCTACCGTGTAACTACGGCTTTATTTGACACAGGCTCACTCTACTCTGCATCCTACTCCTCTGAGATTTTTTTTACTTTTTCATTTCTTTCCTCACTTTCCACCTTAGGGTCCAGACACTCCCGCCTTGATTTTTCTTTCATTTTTCTACTCTCCCATTTCCCATCAGCCATCACGGCGACCTTTTCGCCTCTGAACTTCTCAGGATGTGCAATTGTGCATACATTTTGCCAATGAATTATACAGACTCATTGATATTATATGTATGTATGTATGATTTTTAATTGAATTTGCAAAATAAAAGAAAAAATAATAAACTAAAAACTCAGTCGTAAGTCAGTCTGATAAAATGGAAATCATATAGAAAAAAATCAAGAGTACAAAATGAGAGGGTTTCACGAATATAAAGTAATTCTCAAGTTGAGGAAGGAAAGAATAGTTTTTCTTCGCAGCAGTATCTTCTATAACATTACCATGAAAGCCAAACACCCGTTATCCAACCATGGAGAAAATGTTTGGTAAGCATTCATGAAAATTCCCAATGATTTTCCCCAAGATAGACAAAGAACTGTAGAAAAATACGTCACTCAATAGGGTTAAAAATAAAAATCTTCTACCTTGATAACTCTTTTGTTAACCCCGTTGAAGAAGCTATCCCTAACTAAAGACTCTACGATAATTGGATTATTATTACATACATACTGTAGTATGGTACATAGGAGAGTTCTAAATCCTGAGAATTAGGAGGATTTTCTGAGGACGTCCTTCTTTGTCATAATACGAGTAGAAAATCCTCGTATGTACCCACCAGGCAACGTCCAGTTACACGTAACAAGATCCTAACGATAAGTAGATCCTATTCGGTTGGTTTCGCTCGTGGTCCGGTCGAGCATGGCGCATCCATCGGTTAGAAAGTTAGATAATACCGATACACGATGTGGTCTTGCTTCGAGGATGGAGAAGGAGAACGAGCGGGAAGAGGTTGAGGGTTGAGGGTTGAGGGTTGGGGGGGTACCGGGACGTTAGCCTCCTACGTGTGACGTCGGAAGGGTGTATTACGTCAGCAGTGCGGCAGACTCTGTGGTAGGGGGTTGGGAAAGGAGAACCGGTGGATGGAAAGGAGGACTAAAGGATGAAAACGGTAAACCCGAGAGTTGCTATTTTGGTAACGGTTGGCGGAGAAGAAGGAAAGAAAAGAGACGGAGGGGGGGTCGCGGTTGGACATGGAGGAGGGAAAGTAGGTTCGACTACTTCGACTGCATAACTACCGTGTAGTACGAGAGGAGGCAGAATTTCATTCATCGGTCACAGCGGTCACAGCCAACGACGACTTCTTGTAACTGAATTAGTCCCTGGATTCTATCGAATGGTGGGGAGCCTGATGGACTTTTCAAGAGGATCCTGTGTCTTTTGGACGACCGCTATGACCTACCCCTACGCCACTGACATTGGCTCCGTGTCCTGGTCTTTCCCGCCTTGAGACCGGCAATCGAATACCTCGCCCCCTGGAGGGCTTCCTCGTCCACCACTTACTCGGCATCCGGGGGCAAATTGGCTCTTTCAAATTTCGCGCGCTTTACCATCCACGACTGATCGGAATTCCTTTTATTTTTATTCTTCCTGGACTTTTCAGATGTTAAATACGTATGTGCCCTACGTTCGGTGAGATCCATAAATGAAAGGATCTGCGATCTTTAATTTGTAGCTGCACTTCCTGGAATATCTTGTTTAAGCTTTGATGCTTGTATCGGACGGAATGTCTTTCCATCGGGAGGCGAGGAATCGGCCCTCGGAGGATCTCTTTGGCAAGGCGAACGGCAGACAGCGCGTCTCTGGGAGGAGACCCGGCGTGTTTCCCGACAATCAATAACCACCACGCAGCTCGTATTCTTTCTCTTTCTCTTTCTCTTCCACGTCTCACCCCCTGGCCGCAGTCCCATTTTATTCCTCGTTTTATGCTCCTCCGATTCAGTCTCCTCTTCTTCTTTTATTCTACTCCCGGTCTTCTAATACTTTCCCTCTCGTTATCATCCCGACGTCTCGGATACGATAAACCGTATAAAAAAATGCAAAATCCTCAACGACGTCATCCTTGACTTATTCCTGACCAGCGCATTCTGAGGAATGACTTTTCGACAAAGGAGGGTAGCTTCGCTTCATCCCCTTGGGAGCTTACAGCCCTCTCTGAAACTACCTCAAGTTAACGATACCGTCACGCATGCCGTCACGCATGCCGTCACGCATGCCGTCACGCATATACATATGTATTTACCAATATACCAATATACCAAAGAGACCAAAATTCACGTTCTGCCAACAACGTATCTTCCATGGGAGACGCAAGGACGCCCTGTCAAAATTCACGAGAAAAAGCCAAAATCTACTGTAAGAAACATATCATAAATAATCTCTATTGTGACAGTTATGTTATTTGCGATTGTAACGGCGCTCGAATATACGACAAAATTCGTATACCCATATACAATGCACATTCGAAATAGTCCCATTGACCGTAGAGAAAGTTTCTAGGTTAGCACGTAGTGCACACGTAGATTTTTGACGAAGGAATAGATCGCCCAGTGGGATAGGTCAAGGGAGCTGTAGCAAAAAAACAGGATAAGTTAAAGGATCTGCCAGCCACGCATATTCAACTGGATATATTGGTCCTGGATTTCGATATATTTCACAGATCGTCCGCCAATGTATCGTAGCTACAGAAGTGGCTTCACATACGTGCCAATAGAGGATAGATCAGGTGCCGTTGGTAGACCGATATATAAATCAAATCCCCTTCACTTTATTTCTCTTCTCTTCTCTCCCCTGCTTACACCCAATAACCGTCTACGTAGCACCAGCCTCATTTTATATTTAAACATCCCCCGCAACCATCCACTTATCCCAATAGCACGTAATGCAACCTTCGCCTGGCAACGTAACGCGGCCGCCACAACCCGGGGTTTACATTAAAAGCATAAAATGGATTTACTCGCGGAATCAGAAACATATCCATAGAGGTTATAGATATACGAGTACGTACATAAATGTACAGACAGACGTCTCCCTCAAAGGAAATGCATTTTCTACCTTCTACCTTCTACCTTCTACCTTCTACCTTCAGGATTGCTCTGTACCCAGGAAGAAAATATAACTACTTTTGTAACTCCTGCAGGACTACGTCGACCTAACCTCTATTTTCCTTCATCCTTCCTTCCTTCCTTCCTTCCTTCCTTCCTTCCTTAAATTTGATGAAATTAAATGTATTTGTGCATACCACATGCTTCATTAGAATCTTTTTCCAAAAGTGCGAACTGACCACGGCAATATATAACGGGAAACCAGAGATGAGTTTCATCTCTGGCCAAACGTATAATAATAAACTGTCAAGACAATGAAAACAAGCCCATTTGTCAATGCGTTCGTAAATCCGAGGTGGCTACGAGGAACGGCCGGGAGAGGCGTTGCCTTCGGGCCCCTTCGGATCAGCAAAATAGATGTGTGCACAACGTTAATGTTACTTTTAGGAATAACAATTAAATAAATAGAGAATTCAGTAGGTTTGCCAGTTATACATATATGGTTATGTGTTTACCGTGTGATCGTTATAACCTTGTAGAGAGTTTCTAGGAAATTCCGATGACGGTGCACAGAATTTTGCTGCGTTCAGCAAACACAATGCATAGGATGTACTTGGCTTTGCAATCCTCTGTACGATGAAGAAAATTAGAAAAATTTTCTTCGTATTACCATAACGAACATATCCTGGTGTTCCTTGACGCAGGGATAATCATATCACTATTTTTCTAAAGTAAAAATGCATCGCTCGCTATGGGTATTATTTTTTTGATTTGTTTCTCTTTTTTGAGGTCTGCATCCACTATAGACTTTTACATAGAATAAATCTTTCCTTTCGTTCTATCTGGGTTTTATCGTAATTAGGTTCCTTTGAATCTCATTTTCTTGGCTCTATTTTGTATGGAGACAGGGAGCAGACGTACTGAAATACTGAACCAGAATACTGATTGTGAGTAATGCAGTGACATATATATGTATATATAAAGTATGCACAAAGAGAGAAATTGCATACATACGTGTAACGAACTGGCTTCTAACCAAGAGATAATAATTATTATACAGAGTCCACTTTGTATTTTACATTTCATTGTAAATTGATTTTCTCATTTTTCTCCCTCTTTTTTTTCACTATAATCTCCCTGTCCAATGCAGCATCATCCATATTTCTCTTGATGCATTTATCTGTTTTAGAATTCTGGACGAATCCCAATAATGCCATCTGGTGGAATCAGGTTTTTGGATAAAGGATAAAATTGTACTGTACAATTGGATTGGACGTCTGCCTGCAATTACGGCGCATCAAGGGCTGCCGAATTTAATCCAAAAATGCAGAACTTGAGAGAAAATATGGCAACCCCAGAAGAATAAAGGACATGCCATGTATAGATATACTTATATAAATAATACAGTAAATCTGGGATAAAGAGAAGAATGGATGCACCTTAAAAAAGTAGAGAAATACGCAAGATCCGTATCTACAAAGAAAAGATGAAGTCATCTGTCCTTGACGCCATTGTTTTTCTCATGACAAATACCCAAAGCCAAATGCTTTTCATTTCACTACAGTATCACGTACAGTTTATACAGTTGACTATAAATGTAAAAAGCTGTCTGTTATTTTTTTAAGGAAACCAGCACCAATCTCCTGTACTTATTGAGTTTCACAGAAATCGCCAGGTATCCAAATTTCCTTGTAATTATTCTGAAGCCAAACTAGCCTCAATTTTGGTTTAATATAAATGTTCACGATACCAGGTGGTCGTCGTCCACTAGACTCAAAGAGGTACAACACGGCTGTACCGGTACTAAAAGAAATATTCAAGAAAGAAAAATGAGAAGCTTATTTTAACTAGAAACAGCAGCAGCAGCAGCAGCAGCAGCAGCAGCAGGATCAACCTCCAGTTTCTCGACTCACTCGAAAGTTCATCCGCTGAGGAGTTTCCATCTCCAGGTACAGGAAGTTGGCCAACTCGGGGAGCACCTTTGGTCCTTTACCAGCAGCGTCATTTCTCACTCGAGAAACTGACAATCTCCTAAAGTCACAGGTCAAAAAGATTAAGTCTATGGATAGTAGGAAATCCAAGTACCCTGAACTCGGTGCAATCATAATACAAGAACGAAGGCGAAGTGCTGATAAGAGATCCTGGCAATTTTAATTTACAGCTTGTTATAGGATATCGCGCGATACACTCTTCCGAGCGATTGGAACTCGCGGAGCGTCCTCGAGGACTGGCTGGCTCCTAGGGAATACACAATCTATATGTATAGTCGTGTACAGTGTTTGCGTTTCCTTTAGACTGGCTAAGATCCTGAGGTAGGGAACTGGTTACCCGGTTAAAGGGACGGGATGGCCCGGTGCCAAGACGCTTCGAGATCCAGTTGGGGCGGGGGGGGGGGGGGGGGGGGGCGGGGGGGGGGGGGGGGGGGGGGGGGGGGGGGGGGGGGGGGGGGGGGGGGGGGGGG
>JARPRH010000755.1:55581-72520 GCA_031763665.1 Calameuta haemorrhoidalis
TGCCGAGTGCAGAGGACGTTATCCATATCCCAGCCGGCTTACATTACGGATTTAGATGGACGCCATTTCTCAGTGGAGCCACCACGTGCTCTGTCCAGGCGTAAACCAGAGTACGGACATGCCAAGATCGTTTTCGCCTTCCATCACGACGTCCCCCCCTTCGGCTCTTCGGCTCTTCGGCTCTTCGGCCATTGTGCACCAGCCTTCTAACCCACTTATAAGTATTCATAAAAACGATTCCTTCTAGCAGGACGTTATCGCGATACCTGTCGCCTGACGGATCCGTTCTTTCCGCGACGTCGGACGTCACCGCGTCACGCACATCCGACCGCGACGCCGACGCCAACTACGTTAGCATAAACACCTTGCGAGGTGCGTGTTGACTTTACCACCTTCTCTCCACAATACACTTCAGAAAGCCCGATCGCGCTGTCCTTTAGAATTTCCTCTAGGAACCACGTGGCTTTGCCAGATAGACGCCTATAGCCTCTTGGGTAACAGAAGCTACGTCCTTTGGAGGATCTTCGAAGAGACGTGGTAACCTGGGGATCAATTATTCCTTCCGAAGAGGCTCCTACTGGGTCTTCTTTCTTTACTTCCATATCGCTATACCGGCTATATCGGCTATACCGACTATACCCAAGGCAGGGCATCAATCACTCATCGAATCCTGAATCCTTTCCAGTAGTCAAGGAGGCTCCTAGTCCGTGATGTATGATGCGTGACTCGTAGAAGCATCCCTTGCTGCGGCTGCCCTCCTGACTGGGCGAAGATACTCCTTCCTGTAGTGCCGCATTGGCCCCTTTACACAGTCCGATCGACCTACCGAACGGTTCGAGACTCTCCTAGAGTCTAAGCTCGCGTGTGTCCACATACATTCGTGCCTGTGCATTTAGACTTTTGGGATCCAGGCTAGTTTCCTGCTGGTCGGTGTGTCTGTATTCTTCTGGACTGCGTCAAGCTGACTTTTTAATTCTGCAAAATGAAATACAGTTTTTAATTTTATTTTTTACTCATAGCGAGACGCGTGTTTGGGTATTGATTATAAAAATTCAAATGATACCTAGACTAGTCATCCAAGCTGACGTACGATCGGATGACGTTGGACGGAACGAAGGAACTAACGTCACGGAGCAAGAGAGAGACGGTGAGCGTTTGCAAAAGGATCGAAAGAGAGGAGACACAGACACACAGAGAGAGAGAGAGAGAGAGAGAGAGAGAGAGAGGGCAGAGGCCCCATTGTAACCACTCTCGGGTGTCGCTGACAATGGGAACACGAACCGCTCGCTCGTGCGGGAAATAGACTCCGCCGGCCGCTTTTGTCTATCCCTTGGACCGACTATGTAGTCAGCGTGGAGTGCATTACACGAGCGAAATGCTCTCTCTCTCTCTCTCTCTCTCTCTCTCGACAGCAATGAAAAGTATTCTCTCGGTGTAGACGATTGCGCAGCTTACTGCCGGCAATGACGTTTGGTAGCGTTGAAAAAAGAGGCTGGATACCTGGATGCTGTCAAAAGTACAAAAATTGGTCAATTAAACAATGACGAGTAAGATGGAGCAGGGCTACCAAGAAAAGAGAATATCAAATTTTGCGAGATCTCTTTACAAGATAAATAGACTCGAGACTTCTCTTGTTTTGTGAGAAAATCGTTTTTTCTTTTTCGTTCGCCGAATTAGACGGGATAACACGTTAGGACTGTTTTCCTACGGTCTTTGATATCTCTGTTTATCAGCTTCTATCATAGTAAAAGTGAGGATCGAAGTTGTACTAAATATACCTAATGAGGCCGCGATAGTTTCACGTTTCCTATGTTTCCATTTGAAAAGTCGCTGCCCAGCAGCGCCGGCATCGTTGCCGTAGGTGGGTGCCGAGTTGACTGATGTCTCCAGGACACGCCATCATACGGGACTAGTAATTATATTCAGCACCTAGAGGTCTCCTTCGTTGGCTCTTTCTACGCTCCTGTTTGATTTATTTCATTCTTCCTGCACGATGCAACGAGAAATCGTGTTGACGTTCAATTCTCTATTCACTCGTACAATCTAATTATAAAAGCATGTTCCTTTAATAACACTTAACCTTATATTACTGATTACTTTAGGTTACACTGTAGGTAGATTTACGTGGCCGGTGGCAGCCCTTAACTCACAATCAGCCACGAAGGATACTGCAATATCCCATACAGTATATGGTAGTGTACAAAGACTTTTTGTAGCTTACAAAAAGGCCTTATCGAATCTTCGGGAAGATTCAATCTAAACTGGGAACATCTTATTTGCTCGTAATTAAGTATCTGTATTAATTCTCACGTCCAGGAAGTTCCTGGCGGCACGCGAAACCCACGTCCTGTACGAATGGCCTAGCCCTCCTGCCAGTTCTGGACAGTCAATCTTGGGGTTATAATCGTGTCGTTATTCGTAACGTGAAGAATTGCTGATCATTCGAAAGGAGAACCGTAGAGCAAATAGACGGAAGGACAAAGAAGACCAGAACGAGGACTACGCTTATAATCTTCGCGGTAAATCTCCCAGAGTGGCTTCCGGAGGAAGAACTCGCGTGCCAAGAAGACCTTGCGGTGTTCGCCAGCTATTTAAGCGTCGTTTAGAGTTTGCGCCGTCTTTCTCTCTTCTCGAATCATACTACTCGTATATCTCGGCACACAGTTGAGATTTTCGAGGACGAGCCTTAAACCCAACCCAATTTCCACGGTGCTAGATATTTACAAAGTCCAATAAGAACAGCCTGTCATCGCTTCCGTGTTTGCCTCTACTTATTTCCCCCAGGTGTCCTGGGAAATACCTTTAGTGCCGTTTGCGCAGCTACTCGTTCCCTCGCTCTATCCAGTATTCAGGACAATGCAGTATTTCTAGAAGGAAGAGGAGTCACGAAGGAACGCAACGACAACAACAACAACAAGAAGAAGAAGAACAAGAACAGAAGCGAATAAAATTAAGAAAAAGAAAAGTTTCTTGTATTAACGATAGCGATTCGTCGAATGATAACTTGCGTTCTTCTTTCGTCTAGCATCGTTTCTTTTATATCTGGACTATCTAATTATGTACAGAGGTACGAAGGTTTCTTTCGTAGATTGTAACTGTCTATGTACACGTAGAAAGGGTCCTTTCAGTGAATATAACTCAAATCTAGGCAATCGCCCCAGAATTTATCCATCGTGTGATAAAGATGAGGATAAACGCTGGTAAGGCCGTGCGCTTCGTCCGTGTAGGAGACCTGCTCGAACAATATATCCGCCGCGGAAAGAGCCTTGGCCAGTGCCATTGCTTGCTGATAGTGAACGTTGTCGTCGCCAGTACCATGAATTAACATGTATTTCTTTCCACGTATACCGTCGACCAATCTGGTAACGTCACTCGCGTTATAACCATACAGGTTATCCTCCTCCGTAGGCAACCCCATATACCTTTCCGTATACATGGTGTCTGAAGAATAAAAAATTTAAATTGATACCTCGAGTTGGTGATTATCTGACTTGAGATAATTTTAATTATAAATTACCATAGTAAATCCAGGAAGAGACCGGCGCCACGGATATTCCACATTTGAAGACAGATTCCGTATCGGTAGCGAGAACCATGGCAGTGGCGTAGCCACCGTAACTCCAACCCCATATAGCAGTCCTGTTCGAGTCTATCCAGGAATATTTGTTCTGAAGAATTCTAAGAAAGAATTAATAATTTCATTTAAATTAAAAAAGTTCCAACGGGCAGCGTATCGTCGCAATCAATTTGTCCGACAGGATCCTTTACTCACTTGGTAACGGCTATTTGATCCTCGATCTCAACAGTCCCCAATGCTCTGTATATCTCGTAAAGCATGGAGCTACCCTTGTAGGCACTTCCTCTGCCGTCGATCCAGGCGTAAATCACGCTTCTGTTTGTTGTCATAAACGAATGAAAACCATAGGAGGCTGCGTCCGTGATCCTGACCGTGTTTGGTCCGGCATACCTAGAATAGAAAGGATTCCAGCCGTTTGAGAGTTTAGGACGGGCGGAGATGTTTGACGACAGCTCGGCAGATCCTGGTCAGAGGTCAGAGGTCGGAAGTCAGAGTACCAGTCTATACGTACTTACACGTAAACCATCATCGGGTACGAATCGTTCTCATCGAACTGGGCTGGTAGAAGTAAACGAACTTTACTGCCGTAACCATTTGCACCGACGATTAAATTCAACTGCGTTGGCTGCAGCTTCGCCCTGAGTCTCGCTCGCAGTGATTCATTCTCCTGCCAGGAATATACCTGCTGGTGGTTAGAGTTATAAATCCTGGCTGTCGTGGGATCTGGACCAGTACAGATCAGCGTGTAGAAGGACATGTCACTGGAAAAGCGAACCGTTGCGTAACTGCAATTGTTACCTGTAATTACAATTTATTTCATTAATACGTCATATATGTATGTACAATTAGAAATTATTTATTTAATCGTAATACGTATATGTACATAGAGATATATACCTTCGGGTGTCAGGTAATCGCAAGAGACGCAGGTAGGTCGATCGTCACCACTTACTGGCACTGAATATAAATTTCTCTGAGACGGTTCACCGGATCCTGTGGCCAAGTAATATATTCGCTGGTTCATTTTATCAGTGCCAAGCAGAGAAGTAACGGCAACGGTGCCAGGACTCATGTCGGTCTCGTTACTTAGGACGCCATTGGACAATTGATATCTTGTCACGTGATTAAAACGTCCTGCAGCTGTGCCCGAATCCTGATAGCTTAACAGGATCAAGTAATCGTCATGAATCATAGGAGTGGGAACCTCCAGCCATCCTTCTGTCTCGTTTAACGTTAACAGATACGTGCCGTTTCCGGAAGCGTCGTAGGCGACTATCTGCCCGACATTTTGAACACGATTCGTCCACGTAACAGCGAGAGTTTCGTCGTTCAGCCAGGAAACGGTGTATAAAATATGATCCCTAAAAAAGTTAAGAAGAATCAGCAATATTGCACATACGTATATATGCATCTTGATATCGCATGAATAATGAAAAACCCTTATCTGCATGTATATCCAATATATTAAATAACGTTCAACGATTTGAATCTTTATATTCTACACGTATAAACATTAACGACCAATCGTCAATTTATCCAAATGGTTACTTTCACCTAAACGACATTTCAAATAGTGTCGGCAACGTTTAATCGTGCAAATAACAATTATCGTATAGACTTTTTTTCTAACCGTATACAAATATACGTGCTTTAATCAAGATTACGCAATTTTATCTATAGTCCAAGTACTATAGTATCAGTTACAATTGGTATAAATCGATTATTCCGATATACAAGCGTTAACGTTTTAATGGAATAATTTTACTCGATTGGATAACAAATTTGGACCATACATTTCTTTATACTTTTTATATACTCACGAGCCTACAATGTCTATCGGTGCTTTAAGATTTATCAATGGACCGGATTCACTGGACAGATCCACCAGAGTCAAGTACACCAGTGGATTTGTGCTGCCAGCCTGTAAAATAGAGATATCGACATGACTCGCCGCCATTATTCAACTTGTCGTTTTAAAGCAACATCAAGTCTCTGATATCGCTACGGTTATCATTTCTCTGTGTCCATTTAGGACATAGAGGATTTCAGGGCAAGTCGTTATCTCGTTATCAATGGGAAAAATATTTTTTTTCCTACTCGCTTCATTTAATTTCTTTTATTTTGAGTTCAATCGCATCGACCCACGGGAGTGAAGGTGCTGCTAGCACTTTGCCCAGTTAACGCGAAACGTTATCGTCCTGTGAAAATCAGTGTCGCCGGTCTTAGATAAGAATCTGGATAAACCCGTGCAGCTTTACCAGCTACTCTATTTCGCGTATCCACTTCTGCAATAGTAATTTTGACTTTACGGAATAAACGATGCCATAATCGATAAAAATCTTATCAATCAGCGTGCTACATGCAGATAGATAAGTCACGAGATAAACTACCTCAAGAAACATTATCTCAAAGGTAACAAGTAACAACGAGGATTCGAATGATCCGTGATAAAAGATCACAAAGTAGCAGCTACAATTTAAAAAAATTCCCTCAACAACCATCCAGACTTTCTCCATAATAGATATAGAACCTTTCTTTACCTTGGGATATTTAATTTGTACATCGGTAGGATATTGATACTCCGCGTGACCAGGCTCTCCATAATAATAATAAGTCGCTTCCTTAACGTCAGTATCGTCGAAAGTGGCGAACGCCAAATGTTTTCCATCGGGCGAAAACCAGACTGCACTTCCGGTACCGAGAATTTCCTCTAAACGATAACGAGTCAATAAAAACGGTATAAGGAATCTCTAGATAATATAGATAATATAAAGAGGAAAGCAACAGTCCAGAGGGCGCAGAGTTTACCTCTTACTTACCTTCGTAAACCCAGTCAGGTACCCCGTTATAAAGGACACCGGTCTTCCCGTCGCTCGTCAGTCTCCTCACCGTGGCAGAGTTACCAGAGATCCTCCTGTAGTAGACGTCGTTCTCCAGCACGTAGACGAGCCCGTTACCGGTTGGCGCCCAGGAAGCCAGTGGAAGATGTTCCGAATTAGCTATCTCATCGTACGTTCTGAAAATCGACAGGAACTCCTGGCAATGGCCCCTCCCCACCTTTGATCTCCTTTACGTTATAATAATATTCTTTTCTTACTGATTCGCGATATCGTATACCAGGTATTTGCTGTATGTCGAATGTCTGAATCCCTGAAAGGAGAGAGAGAGAGACAAAAGAAAGAAAGAACAAAAATAGGTAGAGAGAAAGAGAACTATACGGAACCAAGATACAAAGCCAAGAACGAGAAAGTGCACTTTTTGTCTTTGCGAAATAAGAAAAGGTCAATGAAAAAATAAAAAATAAAGAAAACTCTGTGCACTCACCGTGACGTCATCGTAGCGAATAAGAAGGTAGAGCCCGTCAGGTGATAAGAAGTAAGCCGTGCCGTTGACGTCTGTCTGAAACAATAATTAACATAAAATAATTATGCAGCATAATAGCGGCAAAGAAAGATGACTAAAGGTACGAGCCTTTTGTTATTTAAAAAAACAATAACTTTTAATACAGCACTTTGTAATGGCTCTACAGTGGAGATTAGTACGAGAGTCTATGAAATACGGCTGTGATAACGAAACGTGTTCACAATTATTTTTTTTTTCCATCAAACTGCTCGACTAGATTATAAAATCTTTGACAGAGCATTGACACAATAACCGCTTTGTTACTTTATACGTGATACTTGTTATCAAAAATACATTCAATTTTTTATCAAATTAATCCTCCATACGATGATTCAATGTATTAAATTTTAATCGGTTTACTAATCCCACATATATACACGCACACACACACACACATATTAAGTTAGCTTGAGCTTAAACCAAAGCAGCGATAACTACCAAAACTGTAGCATCGAGGAATTCCACGCTTTCTAAGCTTCTGGCATTGAATTTGAGTAAGTTGCCGGTACCGCTCTGCCGGTAAATTATTTCCGTCGAGGAGATCCAAGTGCCGTTGAAAGAGTACGCCGAGAATCTACCGGAATACGCCTCCTCCAAGGAAAAAGGCACTGGGGTATCATCGTCCGCGGCGATAACCTCCTCTTCGTCTCGTTCGGAAGGCCGAGCAAGCGTCGACACGAGGCAGACGCCTAATAGGAGTAGTCCGAGGACCTGTCAAAAGTAAAAAAAAAATCATTTTTATCACCGTCAACGACTTTCGGCAGATCATCGGTTGCGCCAGTTTTCTTAAACATCCAACCACCGCATCGGTTTTAAATGCTCCTGGAATGGTAGAAGCGACACGAAGTAAGTCCGAGTCGAAGCTTCCTCTGGAGTCTAGCATCTTGAATACGAGCGACGAGCGACGAAAGTGACACGTAAAGGCCGTACACTTCCGTGTGATTGACAAATTGAGATAGTTTCCGCGCGGTCGACCTGGCCGCCCTTGAAACTTTTCTATCGATGGGATCCTCAAAGTGATTTTCGGAGAACCCTTCGGGAGATATCGATTCGATATCGTTCAACGCGACCTGCGACCAGACCGACCAGACCGACCAGACCCTCCCTTGTCCCTAACCTCCTTGATAACCTCTAACCACTTCACTTGGCATATACACTCGCATCACTTATACTACACGTAGATGTAATTTTATCCTGACCCTCTTGCAACGGATCTTGAACTTCCGCTACTACGGTATCTACCTAAGATCTACAAAAGAAAATGAGAAAGAAAGAGGATCTACGTCATACGTACATACATAAGGATACGGAAGATCAAGAAGCCAAGATAAGCAGAATATATAGGTTATAGAGAGGAAACGAAACTTATTTTTTAGAGCAGCCACGCTTATCCCAAACCGAAAGGTAGGATCAGGAGGTGGGATATTAATCACAATAAAGAAGGACATACCATTCCTGTTGACATGATGGCTAAACTTGGCTACACTTGGCTCCACTTGGCTACACTGGGCTACACTGACGATCCAACTTGAAATACCGACCGAGGCAGAGCGCAGTGCCTTCTTGCCTTCTTGCCTTCTTGCCTCTTGAGATATCAATGGCCACTATTCTTTACCGATGTGACAATTCCGAAGCACACCTCAATGGCTCGATCTCTCGATCTGCAGGCTATTACGAATGTAGACTTTCCTCCCACCTGGAACCCCTTTTTTTTAATTCTTTCATATCCGACCTATCTGACGCATGCTCGACTATACTTCACGTATTGCGATAAGATTCCAGACCACTCCAGACACTGTTTACGAGGACCTTCCGAGAGTGTAATATTGAGTTAGCAGGTTTTATTGTCTTGTCATAAGTTTCGTAACAGTTATTGTTCCTATGCTTATGCGAGTCGATCAAACAGCTCGATTACGCTAACCAAACTTATAGGACGATATAAACTCTGTCACGGACCGATGGGATTATTACGACCAGGAGGATCTACTACGAGAAGACTTTTGAGGTTACGAGTACGTCTGTTATGCTCATTCGTATTCACGCACTATGCGAATTATGCGCCCTATGCGCCCTATGCGCCCTATGCGCACTACAGCCACTACAGGCCGACTGGAGTAGCTTGACTTTTAGTATTCTCTCTGCGGAGTGGCTATTACAATCGTTTAAGGAACTGTAAGGTCGTCGCGTCGAAACTGCCTAACTGGCTCGTTCTCAATGAAACAACCTTGCGACGCGACTTATCTTTTTGCCAGTCGTTGAACGATACTTCCTTCCGTTTAAGACGTTTAAGACCTTAAGGACAACTAGGCAGGTCCTTGCGATAATTCGTGAGAGGCTTGGAGCTATCTTGGTTGTTATACCGCTATCTTATACCGCATGTATCTCTTTTTTCTTTTAGGATTGAGTATTCGAATCTCAATCTGGATAAGAGTACGATTAACTGATATTCATTGGGACGTAATATCTTTGAAACTGATATATGTATAACGTCGTATCTGAATTATCTATGAGATTTAGAGATAGATTGTGATATGATCAAACTATAAAATCGTTTGATAAGGATATTGATTATGGGTAAATGGGTAATCATTTGGAATAAGTTTCTCAGTAGTTTGAAGCAATTTGAAGCTTCTTCCGGAAAGGTGCATCGACTGAGAAGTTAAACAAGCTGCATTCTCGTCTGTTCGACAACGCGCTTGTTGTTGGCATGTATACTGGTTGGTTGTTTCCACCGGAGCGAATAATAGCTAGAATACTACCATCTATGAGTAAAAGGAATTATTGAGAGAAATTTTCACAGATGCTAAATGTCTAGTCTATTTATCGTCAATCGGTAACCCTTGTATAACTCTTACCGGCAGTCGGTCAAGTAGATTCTCAGTAGTTATCACTGGTAATAGAATTAATCATCGAATCCATTTGATAAATCCAGTGGTACACCGAAGCGGAGTATTTGAGTGTTCAGTAAAATTAAATGATCATTGAGAAGTAATGTAATTTTATCATTTTTTATAATTCATGATGCTCCTCTTGACACAAGCAAGGCGACTCTTTTCCTTATCTAAATCCTTTCCTCGTTAAGAAACCGAGGAGGACGACCTCCTAGTAGTAGTTTATGATTGAACGCCGTTCGGTTATTAATTTAAAGTTAACCTATAAGCATACAGGAATCATAGAGGGTTGAAGATTCCACATGGTGGTAGCAGAGTAAGCGTACATACAGCAGAGTAAGTCGACAGCTTACAGCCACTTTTATTAAGTTACGAGCCAATAATCTCCCCAAGAAGGAAGTGCGTAAGGAAATTCCAGTGAAAAAGGTATTTCTCAAATTCCACACTTCCCCCACCATAACTGGATCAACCTCAAATTATTAATTGGCCCTCTAATCTCTAAATTACATAAGTATACATTTTTAAACAGACATTTTCCCTCGATTCGTCTCATCATCGATCGAAGTGATATTCCAGAAAGATATCTATAGCAAAGCAAACGTCAGAGCGTCACGCAAGGTTCCAGGGAGGATTTAACCACCCCCCCCCCCCTTCCCCCCCTCAAGAGTATAAGTAGAGCCGACTATCCCCACTGTCCAATAGTCCTCGGGGCGACAGTCATAACGGCGGACTCCAAGACTCCAAGACTCCAAGACTCCAAGACTCCAACTGCTCGATAGAATCGTCGTATCACTGTGCAAAAAGACAGAAAGTGACACGAAGATATCGGGATCGAGATGGGGATAATATACATACGTCACTACGATGATCTATGAATAGTGACGGGGAAACTGTTTATTACGTACGTTGAGTTGGACTTGGGCCATTCGAGTCTTTGAATACGTCACTTCCCGTTGGTGAGGCCGCGATAGGAGGTACAGTGGGGCAGGAAGGCAGAAGGCACATGTCATCCCCTTGACAGCGTTTACATTCGCCATCGAACCGTTAGGTAGCCTGTTACTCGCAATTGCCAAAGCCTTGAATTCGCTGTTGCGTTACGATATTCCCATTTCCATTGAACAAACATTGGACGCTCAACGAATCGGCAGATTGGCTAAAGCATTAATGAAATCTTTTAAATATGCTTCGAAACTTTTTTGACTGATATTAATAATTTTACTGAGAAAGTTGTCTACTGATGATTTAACGATGCTTATATACATATATATTTATTTAAAGAAAATGTTTATGTACAATTAGAATTATAAGTTCCGTTCTCTACTTGTCTTGTTGGAATAACGTGACTAGAATAACGTTCAAGGTTCCATGTTAAATCAGGTAGAACAATAGATCTTGAAGACAGAAAAAAGTGGGTGTAACGAAAGATGGCTTTTCGATGATAGAAAGTAAAGAATGGCCGGAAGTGTCTGTGGATGTACAGTCCTTACAGCATTACTGCAACAGCAGCAGCAGCAGCAGCAGCAGCAGCAACGGCAACAGCAACGTCGCGCGAGAAGAGAAAACACCGTGAATTCTGGTTCTGGTGAGTTTCTTTGTTCTTGGAAAGAATATAAAATACCTTCACTCTCCTATACACATTCTCTTCTGTTTATCTCTCTTTCTTCCCGCCAATCTCCCTCCTACTTCTCGATCTTTTCATTTTGGTATTCTCCGGCGTTCCCGCATCGGGACGCTGCGATTTTTCCTCCCTCATCCCCACTGCCACGCTTCTGCCTGACTTCGAAGACCAGCTGCTTCATCTCCGGACGCCGGTTCTGGTGGACCCTTTGGTCGAGAAGCCAAGAAAATTCAAGTAGTTCTCGTCGGCAGCCAGTGGCCAACGGCTAGGGCTTTCACGCACGACGCAAGACGCACGACGTAAGACGCACTACTCTAGCGGGGAACTTTCATTTTCTGACGTCCACCTCGTACGCGAGTAACCGGACACGTGTGGCACAGCCAGAGGGAACTATAAAACGAAAAATGTCTAATGGTTTGCATGGGACAAGAGTGGATATATATTGGTACCTAGAAGTATGTTTCTGCTAATACTTCCAGGGCCCGCTTATAAAACAAGCGGTTAGATAACGGGAGGGGCCTCACGCCGCAGGAGAACGGGCCTCTGTGCCTCTGTGCCTCAGTAGTGCGTGTTTACTCTTCGAAATATCCGTAAGGTGTCGCTTCCACTCGAAGGTGGAAGACACCAAGTGTGTTGGGTCTTAAGGCCCCGTGCCAGGTGCCCGCGCGAGACGGCACCCAAAGGATCGTGTCCCATGGTGGGCCTCACGGCTCTCGTTGGCTATCTTTATTCTTCTTCCGTATCTTTTCTGTGATCTGTGAATTTTTTGTAAAAATTGTTCGACGTTAAAATTCGTTTCTTACTTTACGTTCTTCAATGGAATCCACAAGAGTGCCTTTTTTCTTATACCGGGTGTTAATGAAATTCATCGAGTGTCAAAATTCATCTGTATAACACGGACAATACTGTGCTATATATTATCTTTAATAAATATTATATCCCCATCAACATGGTCCTTTTTGGTCGTAAGAAGAGACCGGACGATCGTCGTCTGCTAGCCAGTATGGATGCCATGAACGGCGCAAAGGTCCATCAAATTGATAACGGTAAATTGAGTAGAGGAATTAAAAGAGTTACCCACCTCTTTAATATAATATTGACTCTATCGAGTATCTTAAAATATGAAAGGAAAGCATCGCCATTATGCATGATCAATACCCAAGAACAGTATCCTTCCAATCTATATAGAAGAAGAGCAGTATCGTTTTCTAGTATTCAGGTGACAGGATCATCCTTCGATACAAGGTACGATTTGTAAGCAAGGAAGTCGTCATGGAAACACGAATATTAGGCAGTCAGGCGAATGTCAGTACCAAGAGCATTTCAATTTCACCGGATAGAAGTCTTGTCTCCTTGAAAATAAGTCATACGGCAATTATTAACGTTCGCTCGTGAATTCACTGTGCATTAGCATCGTTGCGCCTTGATGATCTTGAGCTTGTTCGGTATACAAATGTGCGTCCACCTTCGCAGGACGTTTACTTTCGCAGACCGCCATTAGGGCGACAGTAACGAGGGCGTAAGAGTAACAAAAAGCGGTGGCGCCAATTTAAAAAAATGCGTAATTCTCCTGCTGAAACGAAATAAAAACTAGAGCTCGTTGAACGCGTTGAACGTAGCTACGCACAGGGGCGCGCGTCGTGTCAGCCGCCACCTGTAGCTATAAGAATATTGATCGTACCAGACTACCAGAAGAGATGGCCACGCCCGGGTTAGCCTTCACTGTCACATCCTTATTTCCACGACCCCAGTTCCACCCCTATTCGTGATACCCGGTCCAGTTATGGAGGAGTGTGCCGTGACTGTTCCAGCTGCGTTCATCCACGTCAGAGAGAATCTCGAGGAGCTGGGTAAAGTCGCTGAAGATACGGACCTGCTCTTCCTCAAGGGATTGCTAGACAGTCCTGTGGTGACGTCGTTGGTCAAGGTGAGTGCTGCTTTCAACGTGAGTTTCCATGTCTTATAACTATTTAATTTTAAGAGCACAAGGCGTACGCGAACAATTTATATTTTTGTCCCTGCGAATAAACCTTGAATATACGATGCGAAGGTCTGACGCTCAATGAGAACTACTGGGTCGTACGAAATTAAATTTCTTTTCGTATATCCGAAGAAAGGACGTTTCGCGACTACAAACCTTATTTAGGGATTCGGAATCAGAGCCCACGCACGTTGGCATGGCTGTGCATCGATTCTACGCGTTTCCACGAGTGACGTGTCTTTTTCGCGCGTTGTAAACACTGTTGCCCGGCTTTGGCGTCATCGGGTAATAAATATATCTATATAAAATATGATAGTCATCTGCTGTACGCAATATATGTATAAAATGTTTACTACGGAAACACGATGGGGGGATTATCGATTAAATTGTTTGTGTACTACGATTTTTCTTTGACACTGGATACACGCGTCGATGCTCTCATTAAAGCAATCCTTAATGCAATTTCACCCATCATGGAAACGCTGTAATGCGATACAAACTGAAAGCCATTGCAGCAAAACGAACCGTTACTCTACTCTAGGTTTGTAACCGTATGTAAATACAGCTATAGTCAATGCAGAGACAGTGAAACGAGTGCACGGCAGTCAAACGAATTTCTTATTACATCAAAATTCCACGGAGTTTGGTAAACGCAGCGAATAATTTGTTTTCCTTTGTTGCGCAACGCACATGTATAAACTACCGTTATGCGTGTTCGTAGCATCCGCACAAGTAAAAGTAAGCTGCAGAAGTAAAAGCGAAACAGATCGATGTTATTGTTTGGGGCATGGCCTAGTTAGATATAAGTAAAAATACGAGCTGCTCCTCCCGGTACCGGTACATCTGTACTGGTCTCAACGTGTGTAGGCGTCGTTCGAAGGTATATACGGACAACTATTACGTTATCGACCGTTCCATACTCACTGGACACCCTGTAGACACGTTGTTCCCTTGGCGCGCTTCCCTCACTGGTTTCTTGGCTTCTTCGAGCCAAGCCCTCGCGTCTCACCTCCACTCACCTCTCCACTCACCTCTCCACTCACCTCTCCACTCACCTCACATTCCACTTGTTAGCCAAGTCAGGTAAAACATCAGGCAGGTAGGAAAGCACCAAGTTGATTTTAGGGCGTTAAAATCTTTAAGGCTTCAAAGCTACCGCCATTGTTCTCGTTTCTCTAAGGTAAATGACGTGTTAGCTATTACGCTTAGTTATCTATACCGGATGACACTGCCGACACCAACAGTCTAATTATCAACGTCTAACCTCAAAAGTACAAAACTGGATCAAACGAATAATTGGATAAAATTACAAGAGCACGGTAGACTTCGTGCTTAAATCGTTGACCCTGTAACGAATCATTGCTCCGACTCATTCGTACGAGTTAATTGGCTGTGACCTGGTGAACCCGTTAATAACACGAATTTAGATGGGGGTCGGGAGCACGCCAGTCTGAACTGCGATATGACTCGTATGAAATTCAATGCATGCTACGGCGTAGGGATACGACTATATGTAATTTCAGTACGGCGTGCTGCTTGCTAATGGCAACAAAGAGGAGTGGGAATATTAAAAAGAAGTCAGTCTAAGGGGGGAAGGAGAATGCAGTGACGCGGTGAGGCGGTCAGGCGGTTACGCAGTGCCGTATCAAATCAGGGCCCCCCGTCAGCGGATCTCAGTCTCGTCACACTTATTTCCTGAGGAAGACTCAGGAATTAAGTGCGGCTAAGGGGTTTCGATCTTAGTGACCGTCCTCGATAGCGGGGTTCCACTTTTATCGTCCTGGTCCCAACTGTTTTCGTACGGCCCTGAGTACAGTGTAGCGGAGTGTGTTGCATACCAGGAGAAGAAAGAGTCGGGGGCCCCCACCTGTTTCAGAAACCAAGCGAACGGCCCGAACAGACTGCGAACGGACTGAACGGGCTGAACGGGCTGAACGGGCTGCCTACGACGAGGCGAAATAGTAGGCGCGGCAGTTTTCTGATGACGCTACCATACATACATCAGGCTCCTGAAGACCCTCGCGATTACGTTTATTTCACCCTGGTGTTTCCTCCCCAGTTCGGCCAAGGGGACGATCGATATTTTACTACGCGACTCGTGCATCCACTGTGTACGAGTAAGTGACTGACGTCAAACGTATTGTGCTCCTGTAGTAACGTAGTAGAAGCGCGTGTCTCTGCTGGAAGAGGATATTTTCTGCCAGGTGAGAAGGCTCGTCATTCTTTTTTACTATTGAGTAGTATTATTATTTTTTTATTATTTTTTTACCATTACGTCAATGAAAAGTAGAAAAGTCAAATATAATATAATATCATTCTCTTTCGACTCTTCAGTCGTCCACCTGAATGTATAATGCGGTTAACGTTCCTGCGATGAGATCACGATGGGTGTACCCCGCGTTACTGGGGTCGACATACCTTCGTAAAGATACTGTATCAATTATATAGTTGACATTCATCAGATTTAGAAATTAGATTCATTTCACGTTTTTCATTTAATATTATATATTATATGGACATTTAGAGATCGAGTGAGAAGCCTACTTGTGATTTCAATTAAATGCCTCCAAATTTATAGGCGGTAGTATCTCTTTCAATTATGTGCTATATTCTACCAGCGGACAGTGTGTATCTAAAGAATCGTAGATCTCAAAGAGCGATGTTCAACGGGACTTCAAATAAATATAAACTCGCGCGGGTCTTTCGATGGTGCGACAGAGTATAGCTCTTCCAACAGCGGGACGCCTTTGGAATCAGATTTCTAATGTCAGAATCAATGAGAAAGTTACCATATTCCAATTGACGTTTTACCGAGAAATTTTTAAATACCAACCGCTGGTTTATATTCGAATTCACTAGACTTGCTGTGCAGGTCACAGACAGGTCAAACATAATAAACATAATAGACGTAAAGAAAACACAGCGTCCTCGTTCCCATTAATAAACGGTTTCCTCTTTGAATCTTCATAATGAAAAATTCGTTGTTCAATAACGTTCATTGGGTCTGGTCTATTATGTTGAAAGCCAAGCCTAGAATAAAGTACATTAGTAAGAAAAGTCGAAATCCGAGTAAACATACTATAGCGTATAAGCACTCACAATCAAGGATACAGACGTACCTACCTTAGTCAAACATACATATATCTAGTATTTAAACAGTTTTCAATATTTCAATAACATTCGTGAGGCCCAGTCGAAGCAACATCCGGAGTTTTCTTAGACAATCATGAGGAAACTCGGTGCAGCAAAGAAAGTGCATTTCAGTTCTCCATTGACTGCAGTGCCGTGCATTTCGTTGGTGGTATATACCCGAAGGTCAAAGTACATCGATTAAAGGACAGTTCCCTAAAAAAACATCACTGATTTTATTAACAAGATATTGGATTCAGAGTGATGGCTGAGGTTCGAATGTTGATTCAGGTGTTGCTTTCCTAAGTGTAGGCATGATGGGAAGATAAATTGAAAAGATC